>JAEANM010016098.1:0-11663 GCA_017656035.1 Myanophis thanlyinensis
GAAATCCCAAGTAACCAGAGAGGGGTGATCTTTTTTATCACAGCAGAAAGGTAAGGCTAGTAAAAAGATGATAATGTATATTTTAATGAAGTTAATAAAGCCTCTGAATAGTTAAGGCAGGCAGTCTTTTTGTAACCAAGCATGGAGAAATACATATGCAATTAATAATAATAATAATTTATTAAATTTGTGTGCCACTTGACTCCAGCAACTTAAGAAATCTGTTTCATATAAGGTTTTCAATAGATTCAGATTATATGTATGTAAAGTGTATGTGCATATATACAGTATCTTTTGTATCTAGAATGGGATAGTAACCCTGTGCATGTATTCCTCCTGATTGTGTTCAAAAGTTTAAGTGATTCAGAAAAATCAATACAATGTAATGAACATGTTTGTGTCCACTTTGTAGAAAAAGCAAAAGTCCTCATTTGTGGAAAAATATCAGAATTAGTCCAAAACAATTAGAATCCAAAAATCATGGCAAGAATTAAACTGGTCAAAATAAAAACAAGGCAAAATAACCATGGAGTTGTAAAACCGGTACACAGAAAAGTGAGAAAAACATTTTATTGTTTGCCAACTTTGAAGGCCAGCTCCAAGCCCTCCTCCTATTGACTGACTTTCTGGAAAAAAACATCATTTAATGCTGGCTAGGTAAGCTCCAATTTCCTCCAGAATAACTGGTAACACAACACACAAGAAATGTTATTTGAAATAGGTCCTTTGTAAATTTATCTGTGGCAAGTTTTCTCAGCCACTGTTTTGCAAAAGCATTCACAACAATAAATATGCGTCAGAATCTAAATATAGGGTTCCAACTTTAGGGGACATTGATGGCTGCTTATTTTGTTTCTACTAGTAGTAAATAAATGAGTGAAGAACCAGCATTTTTTAATTATTCCTGAAGTGGTGTGTTTGTAAAAGGCAGTACTGATCACTAATCATAACAGCACAAGAATAGGCACTAAGCACCAGATCTAAAGAAGCAGGGATTTACCACACTAGAACCCAAGGGGTAGATTAGTGTCTCTCAGCTGAAAGATGCATGGATTCCCAGAATTGGTAAATTGTAAGGAATTTAATGTTATCAATAAATAATACCGTTATTAAGTATGATATCAATGATATTTTATTCAAGAAATTTCAATCATTGTATTGTTGATATTTGGCTCTGTTGACTAATGAGTTTGCTGACCACTGCCATAATGTATCTGGCATTTGAAATGAGTTTTACTTTTAATACTCTCATTAGCTACACTTTGGCACTTTTTATTGCACCAGCTTAGACAAACTACAGCTAGTACAGCTTGCATTTCCTAACACCGTGATAGGGAAATGTTACAGGTTTGTGGTTTTATTTCTGCTTCATAAAATAGATTATTGCTAACAATATGGAAGAATAGTAGCAGTTTAAATGGGTCAGTGCCGTTACATTTGTCCAATAACACTCGAGGCTTGCTGTCCTTTGACCTTAGCCCTTTTCTAGTCTGCTAGAAACTACCTTTACTGTACTTTAAATACTGGCTGTATTTGCATCTGAATTGATTTTTTTTAAAATCAGTGTCTGCTGAGGGAATTGATTATATTGGCTCCATTAGCTGATTTTAAATATTTACTGAAGCACATAATAAGTAATTTTAAAAAGGTGCCCTGTGAACTGGATACAATAGAGCTAGGAAGCTTTAGTTTAGCTTTAGTCGATCACTCTTCCCATGAGGAAAGCTATAAATTCTTATGTATAGTGTAGTCAATATCATTTAAATATATTGTAGTGGAATCTTGTACTGTACTATACAATGCTTCACTAACAATGAATAGTTTGTTAGAACAACGTTGACACAGCTTAGTAATGGGAAAGCATGACTTTGTTCTCTAACCTGACCTCCAGAGATCTTCGAAATGTAAGTGCGTTATTGGTGATGTGGATAAGGACCAGTGTGTGGGATCCAGTGGGGATGAGAAGCAGGCATCCCAAGGAAAAGAAAGAGAAGCACATGGGGATGGTGGAGACCTTGGGAAGCCAAGGTGGGGGCCTGCACTACATCTCCCAGGGCGTCTACTGGAACCCCTGAGACACCCCAAACTCAGTTTAATGACCTACATGCTCATTTAATGACTGCATCTGGGAGAGCTGGGATGGAGGGTCGTAAATAATGTGACCACTTTGATTAATGGCCATCACAGCATCTAACCATAACAGCAGGTTAAATTACTATCATGAGTCAAGGAATAGCTATGTAGCATACTGAATAAGATCTTGTCATTACTGGAAATAGTAGCATGTGATGTATGTTATAACTCTTCTCAAAATTTTCTACATATTTCTAGATAAAATAATTTAGGTAAATATTTTATTAATAACAGCTAAGTTTCTTTCTCTCCCTGCTTACCTCAGATTACTTTGGTATAAAAATATCTTAATAAGAAGATATATTAATAGTTTAATTAATAAAGGAAAATATTTGTAGTTCAGGATTAAAGAGAAGAATCCTTGGTGCTCTCTGAGGTTGGTTGTTTTCTTCCAGATGTTTCATTACCCAAACTAATAACATCATTAGTGCTAGTGAGGAATGGGGTTTGCTCTCAGTTAAATATTCTAGTAACTTGTCCTGGGGTAGTCTTAGAGGTTCTTTGGTTGGGCTGTTTATTGTTGACTTGCTTGGCAACCAAACAAGCCAATATAGCACAACCAGCACAAGCTCTAAAAAGAATAACATTGCCATACACCAAGAATATCTCAAAAACTGCCAACTAATGTGGGTAATAGAATAGAATAAAATAGAATAGAATTCTTTATTGGCCAAGTGTGATTGGACACACAAAGAATTTGTCTTTGATGCGTCTCAGTGTACGTAAAAAGAAAAATACATTCATCATGAAACATCTGCAAAAAAAGAATCAAGCTTAGAGAACACCAAGGACCCCTAGGTAGTTTAATTATCAGTTTACATATTACACAATGATCTGAACAAAAAGAGAAAGTAAATAGTATTAATAACAGTTCATGGACTTATTTTTTCTGTCACAGGTAAGAAAAGGGAAAATTGAAGCATTGTTTTTATAATCAGTATTATAGATTTTTAAAAAATTCTGATACACTTTGACTGATATGTATGTATATATGTATCTATGACTCTGTGGCTCTGCACAGCTTTTCATGGGGAGGGACAAATACAAAAAGAAACTCATATTGAAGCTTGGAGGTTATATGTAAAGACCTCAGAGTACTATCCTCTGAGACCCTGTATTATCCAATCCAGGGCAAATTCTAAATTTTATTTCACTTAGTTTAATTTAATTAAATAGAATTTGATGGCCATATTTGGTTAGGTTCATTTGCCAATAATCAATAGGAGCTATATGTTATAGGTTATAGGATCAAGGTAATAAAATTAAAGAATCTTTGCAATGAAATGCTAAACAAGTGGGTGATCCTTTCCTCTTGCCATTCAATTTTATGGCTACATTTGCACTCCTTTCCTTTTCATACAAGATTCTCTGTTAGTGACGTATACTGTGATCTTCCTAAAGCATTGTTAATTTTAGCAGGATGGTGCTGTCATACATGCTTAAACAATTTTTCTGAAATTTTACAAGCATTTAAAAAGTCATTAATATGTTAACAAAATCTAACAGGCTTTCACTTCTTGAAAAAAAAGGAAATGAAGTGCAGAAAATATAAGCATTGATAATTACTTTTATAAACGCATCTATTCACAAAACCATTGTATGTAATACCATTAACATCTTGGCTTATATATATTTCCAAAAATGGTCCCTGATTCACATGAGGTAGCATTTAATTGCTAGTCCTAGGTTTTTATTATTTCTAACTTTCATTATAATAGCTTAGGCCTATCTATACAATATTTTTCTGATGACTGCTACACAATTACAATAAAAAAGAGTTCACAGGCAATTCTTGCTTTACAACCATTCATTCAGTTGCCATTTGAAGTTATAGCAATGCTGAACAAATGGTTCTTAGATCTGATCCCTGAAGTTAAAAATTTGGACATATGGTTGCCTACTCACACATACAATCACAGGAGTGCTTCAACAACCGCTTCAATTTTTCTCCACCTTCCGTCTCTGACCTATTGTTCACCCTTCATAGTGGTATTCCTTGGAATGGTAGCACTGGGGCTGAAGTAGTTTGGTCTTCAGCAGTCTTAACCAGCTGCTACTGCCTTCAGGCCTCTACTTCAATGCCAGTGCCACTGGCATTGCTGCTAAAGTATTACCTTGAGCCCTGTGTTGCAACCAGCCAGCCCCACACCCCAGCATGAAGTTCCAACCATTACCATTGCCCTTTACTTCACACACCCTGCTATGCCCAGCTGACCTTTCGTGTCTTCCTTCCACTGCTGATAAAGCACACTATATGTGCTTATATGAGGTGACTGCTGGCTATTCAACACCTATATGAGGTGACTGCTGGCTACTCAACACCTTTTTGCTGAGGCCATGCATACCTTTCTCTGAATAGTACACACTGTTGGCATGATATTTGATAAATTCCCTTTGATTGCAAGCTTTTATGAAGTTTTATTGTTTACTTATATATTTATTAATTCTGTACTGTAGATGATGCCTGTACAGTAGTAGGTGATGCCTGAAATGCAAACACAGTTTGAGCATCTGGACTCTTGCAGCTAGAGCCACTTTCCCCACCACCAGTAACGGATGTTATACTGTAAAGTGGATGTATTGAAATCACTGGGGAAAATCAATAACAATAGCTATTGTATTTCATAATACGGCAAATTTATGACTTTTCTGTACTTATTAAAATATACTTGGAGATGTTTAAAATATTAATAATTGCAAAGAATAATTCAGGTCTACTGATAAATCTACCTTTTTGTTCCAGCGGAGTTACCAAGATCAGCAATAATCAAACTGTCTTCCTTACGTGATCTTTCACTCCAACTGCAAGACTTCTACTATCAGGGCTTCCATTTGGCTACTATCTATCCCTTTCTACAGCCACCTAATAAGAATGAGAAGACAATTCAGGAGCAAATCTTCAGGGCTGTACTGATGAAAAAAATGGAAAGGTAAATATCTTTTGAGAAGTGGGAATAAAAATTGACGAAGATATTTCCTGCTGAGCTTTGACTCAGGTCAGAAATTATAGCAGTGTCACGTTACTGTTTACTGCATGAAGATTTCTATAGGTTTGCCATTATTTAGGAATCGGTAGATGGGCAGCATTATTTGAGGCTAACAAGCTGAAAATGGGTTTCATATTTGAATCATCCTTGGGCATAAAGGTAGGAGAAATTTCTTATATATTTTTGTTTCTTATTGTGACAGTTATTTAATTAAGTACAGCTTGAAAAACATTTTGCTCTTGAATATTTTCATTGTGTTCTTATTTGTGTGCAATACTATTAAAACAAAAATGAAAATGTTTCATATTCCATGTCAATAAAACCTTTCAATCAACAGTTTTTCAATTCGGTATCAGCATATATCTATTTTTTAAATAGGGAAATGGGTTGTCTTTGATTTCTGTAAGAACAGTGAATGTTTATATATGCAGTGTTCAGATACCATGAGAAATTTGGAAAATTAAAGTTAGGAAAAATTCAATGAGAATTTGATAAAACCACATTTTTATATCAATGACCTAGAAAATCTTCCTCATATTTTTGGGGGATAAAAGATGCACATTTTGGCAATGTCAAAAATTAGTTTTTAGGATGATAAATACAATCTATCACCTCTGCTAGTAAAAGAAGAATTATAATTTTATTGCTGTTTGAAGGAAAAGATGAAAATACAAAAAATAAAAACACAAACATAATAATGCTGGTAGCAGCAAGAACATCTATAATCCACAAATGGAAGAAGAATTGTCAACTTTAGACATTTGGCATTAGAAGTATTTTAATGGAAAATTGAGAAATACAGTATTCTCTGATAGTTTCTGCATATGTGATAAGATATGACAGGGTTGGTTTATTCCAGTCCTGTTGGCAAACTATCATCTTTTGGGATCTTGGAGATGGGCAATCTCAATGGCTGTGTCTGATATTTTCTCTTTGCTCTTTGAGAGAGTACTACCTTCCACTACTACCTGTCAGAGAGAGTACTACCTTTGAGAGAGTACTACCTAGGATCAAACTCTCAATCTTCCAAATGGGAAGCAAGCATCTTCATCAGTAGGCTATCATGCCACTCTCTCTATATGGCCCACTGTATATGTGGCCCACTAAAGTGCTTTGTGCTGACTTTAAGTCAGTAAATTTACCATTGCACATCAAAAAATTCAAGGACATCAAAAAATTCCTTCAACATCTGATTTTACTATTGCCTTACTACTGTTAACCACCAAACAGCTGATTAGCACATCAAGTATTCCTTTGTGATTCGTGATTAATAGTCCTTCATCAAAACTAGAAACATACTGTATTTAGAAATATTTGTCCACAATAACATGCATTTTATGGATTAAAGATAAGTAAACATTTTGAAAGGTGGGCTTTTATTAATTTTTATAAAATTTATAAACTCCGCATTGACTAGCTTTCATGTATTGATCTGACAACATGACTACCAAGAACAGAGCATTCATATTCAGACTCTTATTAAATTACAAAGCTTGTAATCTATGTAGATATAAGTTTTTAGATAATATATTACCAAAGTAGAAGAACCACACAAGGTAACATCTGCAGTAATAACTGAATACATAAAGGAGGTTCAGATGGACAGTTTTCTGGTTTAAAAAAAGAACTCTAATTACCAAATAAAATAGAAAACAATGGTTTTCATTTGAGATAGTTTTTACAGGAAAACTTGTGGTTAATAGCAGTTACACGTATGGCTATAGGTTACAAATATGGCTTCCTAGGCTTGTGCTTCAGCATACATATTTTCCAATGAAACAATGACCAAGACAGGAAGATCATTTTGTTACAATTTATTTATTCAGAACATTCAGTGAATCTGGCTTCCTCTATGGACTTTGCTTGTTAAAATGGTGACTACAGAACCTTGGGACAATGTAACTGTTATAAATACACACTAAGTGCCAAGTGCCCTAATTGTGATCTTATGACCTGGGGTGATGCTGTGGTTGTAAGTATGAAAACCGATCAGAAATATTTTTTTCAGTACCATTCTTACTTTCAACGGTTACTAAAAGTCAAGGACTATTTGTATTATGTTTGTAACTTGGAGCATTTATTGAAAAGTCATGGTACAATTCTCTTAGACAATTATATGAATTTACTAAGTTGATTATTTGAATTCAGTGGACTGAAAACAGATGATTATATGAATTCTGAAAGGCTCAGTTCAAAGAATTACACAAGCTTATTTTATAGAATTCATCTGGTGTAGTATTTTTCAAAATTGGCAACATTAAGATGCATGTACTTCAACTGCCTGCTGGCTGGATAATTCTGGGAGTTGAAATCCACATCTGCCAGGTTTGAAAATACTAATTTGTAAGCTGGTTGGAGCTTTTTGAAACCAAACAGTATATAAATTGCAGTAATAAATAAAAAAGTAAATAAATAATAAATAATAAAGTAAAATAAAAAAGTTTCAGTATAATTGTGGTATGTTGTATATATTGCTAGACTACATACTTTTTAATTTAACTTCCCCCAAGGTGGAATATTCTCCAAATGCATGTATTTTAACTTTCAAAAATTTCTGTCTGCTCCCCATGTTAACCTGAAGATGGCCAGATTCAGAAAGGTTCTGGTAGCAGAATGAAATGTTATTGTTGATGCTATTAATAATTCAATGTTAAATATTAATTTAGAGATATTCATAACAGACAGTTTAATCAAAACAGACCAACAAGTTGAAGCTTAATGCTTTCAAATTCAGAGCCGTTCCGACTATAGTATCAATAGCCAGTAATAAATTTTAAAGCAAATTAAAATATGATTTAATTTTTGTAATCTCTTACATCAGGCACATTTTCTTTTATCTTCTGATTATTTCTGAATCATACTGTGAATGTTCTTAATTTTATTATTGTTGTATAGTTGAATAATAAAATTATTAGTACGTCATTTGGCATTTAATTCTATATGAAACTTTGTTCATGAACAAAGGAGCCTTAAGTTACAGACAATCCTTTTACTTGAGTATTCCACATACAGACTCTCTCTCAAAAATATAAAATCACCAAGGTTTCCAGCCAAACAATCTATCACCTTGTGTTTCCAATGCTTTCTATATAAATAAGAAATAATGCCTGATTACACAGACAAGGCCTTGAAATGAACTGAGGCAGGTTGGAAATCTAAGCATTTTTAAAATTATGAAATAAGTATCAAAAGTTGATGAAGACGTTTCAGAATTATAAAAAAAGAATTTTGTTGGTGACAGGTATAAAGAGATTGTAGATGTGAATTTTCATTGAGAGATTGCTTGTTCTCAGTGATTCTCACATGACAGTACAGATTCACACTGATTTACACTTTCAGGAAAGCCCTGAGCAGAAGAGGAATTGCTAGCTAGCAGAAGCTTAATAGAATGCCTGTTTCCTCTACAATTTGATTCACTTCAAGCATATTGCTAGAATAAAAACATGAGGATGAGATATAAATGAGAAGGAAATAAGCATAATAAAAAGGTCATTTACAGTTTCAGAGAGATATTTTGGCAATTTTTTCTGTCATCTAGTTGTTTTGATTACCAGATAATAACTTTTGAGTATTTAACAAAATCCTCAATTAAATATCTATATAACAATTTGTACGAAAGCTTTAAAAGGCATAAAGTGTAATAGGTTTGTATAGTTTCATTTTATTTTTTAGCAATATGTAGTTCTTGATTTTATTTTTTCTTAGGAGACTAGTATTACACAATTACCCATAGGCTTAATGTTTCTTACAAGTGAGATACTGTAGGAAAATAATATCTAATTATTGCATTTGAGATTTATTAACCGAACAGGAATGTATACTATTTCTGGTTTAATTTTTGATGTTCACAGTTGAAACCATCTTTTGAAACTAAAGGTAAAAGTCTTTTCAATTAGAACATTGACACATTGGCTTAAGGATATTTGGTTATCAGATTTTAGGTAAGGCATTATCATTTGTTTAATCCAATTATAATACAGGTAGTCCTCAATTTACAACAGTATATTTAGTGCCATGGATTCACCCCTGGACCCTCTCCAGATGCAAGTTTAAAGAGAAGGATAAGTTTGTGACTGCAGAGAAAAGTATGGAATCAAGTATTGGTCAGGATCGGAGCTCACAGAATGCTAGCCTGATAGAGCAGCCTCAGCTGGGTGGATCGGATGAGTTATAGGCTGAGGCTGAGGGATGTAAGCTGCAGCAAGTTGGCCAGGAGGCTCCAGGCTATAGCTAGGAGCAACTGCTGCCCATTAACAATGAGGAGGCGGTGGAGTGCACACCTCTTTCTGATCCAAGGACACATAGAGTAGAGAGAACACAGGTACAACGTTGGTCAGCAGTCTCACTTCTCATGAAGGGCAGTACCAGCATTGCTTACTTAACCCCTCCCTGAGGCCTTGAGTGTTGCTGGAGCAACACTCCCAGTTCTGTGCCTTGTGTGCTTGTGCCGGGTATCCTGGCCTGTTCAACTCTTGGCCTGCCTTCCTGAATTCGATGTGTGTCCATTGGACTTGATTGCCCAGTGACTCTTACTGTGCTGAGTTTGGAATCCAGACCTGTGAAACAGGGGTGATTTCCAAGGACCTGCTTGGGAGGTTTGAATAATCTCCTGTAGAACTCCTGCCATGGGAGGAGCAGGAGTTCTACGGGAGTTTCTGACCATACAAAGTTATAATGGCACTGAAAAAAGTTATGACCATTTTCACACTTACAACTATTGCTGCATCCACATGGTCACATGATCAAAATTCAGATGTTTGGCAACCGACTCATGTTTATGATGGTTATAGTGTCGTGGGGTCATATGATAACTTTTTGTCACCTGCTAACAAGCCAAATCAATGGGGAAGCCATATTCACTTAGCATCTGTATTACTAACTTAATAACTACAGTGATTCACTTAACAACTGACAAAGAAAAGTCATAAAATGGGGCAAAACTCAACTGTCTTGTTTAAGGAGTTCAATTGTGGTCATTTTGGATTCAGTTGTAGTCATAAGTCAAGGACTGTGTCAATATGGATTGATGAAAGAGTTATAGAAAGTCAGTTGTAATTACGTAGAATATTTATTTAAAAGTAAGATTTGGAAAGAAGAATTAATATCTTTGGAGTGTACCATAGTAGTGTTAATATTTATATATCTGGAAAAGTCTGCCCTTATATTATTCAGCCATCCAGGCATAGGCCATTTTAAGAGACTAACAGAGTTGGAAGAGATCTTGCAGCTCTTCTTGTCCAATGTGCTGGTCTGATAGGAAACCTATACCATTTAAGACAAATAATTGTCCAATCAATTTTATAAATAAGGTTATTTGAACCTGTAGTGTATAACATTGAGTCTATGGCTTGGGATCAGAATCCAGAGACTTATGGTGGGACTTGATTTTGCTGTAATTCTGGTGCCCTTGGTGATTTGTATCTGATCATCAAATGAAAATCCATTCATGATATGTATGTTGTATATATGCCTTACAAAGGCAATTAAAAATAAACATTCTCACCTATTAAAAAATTCTGATTTGCACTTAATCTTCATCCTGCAATCTCAGTTGCTACCCATAAAAGCCTCATAAAGTAAATTGTAGACTATCATCATATGTTTATTAATTTTGCCTCCAGGCAAAATCAGTAAATGCACTCAAATCTTTGTAAGAATCCAGGATACTTTGAGGCTAGTAATATTATATAACAGAGCATTTGAATGTATGAGCTAAAAAGAGCAAAATCGAGAAGCAGGAGGGTGCAATATCTTTGTAAGTGCTGAATGTTTATTGTATCAATATTGTGTCATATTAAATATTAATACTAAACAAAAATCAGAGGATTGTAGTAAAATTTGGATAAGGAAGAAATAGATCCATTAAATTTTAAGGCATCTTCGAAGATTTTTAAAGTCAAACAAAAAAACAAAATTCTCCTCTCCTGTTTTTACATCATGTTATCTGATATGAACAGCATATTATAGCATGGATGGTCTTCTGTCATTCTGGAGAACAAAAACTAAAACTATTCAGATTACAAGACAGTTTTAATTAATCATAAGGAAGAATATTTTGGCTAATTCAAGCTATTTAAAACAGGAAGGTCTTTGCTTTGAAAAATGATTTTTTTTTTCTTTATTAGAAACTGTTCTTACCCATTACTTATGGAAACAAATATGGTGATTAGTCCTTTAAATACTCTGAAAATGCCTTTCTGAGCAACCATTTATCCTTCTCCTGTTTAGTGCATAAAATTAGCAATTTTGTTCTACTTTATTCAGAAAACAAATTGATGATCACTTGATCATCACTTGAAAGCATCTACTGTATCCTTTAATTTTCAAACTGGATGTGTGTTGTATCATGAAAGTTGTAGTTCTAAAATGATAGAGTGGTATATTAAGGCTTCCCTTCTACCTCCTTTCCTTCCTGTCCATAATGTTCCATACTGTAATCCTGGCTACTTTGACAGTCATTTTCATTTTTTAATTCCCTTGTTCCATAGTTCCGAAATTAGAAAATTTGTAGGCTGCCTGCCTGCCTGCCTGCCTGCCTGCCTT
>JAEANM010016099.1:0-13388 GCA_017656035.1 Myanophis thanlyinensis
CTCCTCCTCCTGCTGCCGCTGCCGAGGGCCGTCGGGGAAGCCCTGCGCTGCTGAGGGGGCCGCCTGAGGAGCCGAGCTGGGCAGGGAGCGCCGCCGCCGCCGCCGCCGTCATGTCGGGCCAGTCGATCACCGACCGGATCACGGCGGCGCAGCACAGCGTCACCGGCTCGGCCATCGCCAAGGCCGTCTGCAAGGCCACCACCCACGAAGTCATGGGCCCCAAGAAGAAGCACCTCGACTGTGAGTGCGGGGCGGGGGAGGAAGGGGGGCGCCCAACACGCGTCTGCGTTCCCACGTTCCTCCCGCGCGCCCCGCTACCCCGTGTCGCTCTACCCGTAGTCGCGCTCCCGCTGGGGTGGCTGACGCCTCGTCCCGGCCGGGCTAACCAGGGCTTAGTTCGGACCCAGCGGCCCCCTGGGGTTTCTGCGGCGTTTGGGCCCCTGTCCAGAACAATGGGGGCTGGGGGGGGGCTTGGACGGGGGGGGAGGGGTGTTTCTGGAAGAGCTGAGCTTGGGCCCCCCCACCCTCCCACCCCCTCGATGGGCCAAGCGGGTGAAATGGATTGCCCGGACAGGCCGGCTTTTGCAGGAAGGATTCCTGGTTGACAGGTAGAAAAAAAGATTTTATTTTCCTCTTTTTTACTCACCCCTGAGTAAATCCCTTCTTCTTTGGTCAGATGGTGATGTAATGACCTGCCACTCTTCATAAACCAGTATCTTATAATCTCTCTGTCCTGGCTTGTTGGCATCCTGGCTTGTTGGCATCCCTCCCTTGGGCTGCGTTGTCAATGGAGGGGTAGGATCTCTATTGTAGCAGTTGCCAATAAAAGTCTGCTGTGCACACACAAGGCCATTTTTTCAGATCTAACCCCCCCCAAATCCCAGTGTGTCAGCTTTAACTTCTTTTAGCTCTACCTCTACCTGCCCACCTTGCGAAGTAGCGTAAGTGTTTTGGCGGAAGGCTTCATTTTAATTGTCAGCTAAAGAAAACGGTGGAAGGAAGGGAGCATCAGGTGATAAAGACTCTGCCTGGAGTCCTGAAGAACTGATACCAGTTACTGAGGATCAGATAGTGCTCTGGGGTCAAATGGAAAAACCAATAGCTTTGGGTTAATCAGATGGCTTCCAGTCCTTATCTTTCTTGGGTGAGCAAAGGTGACCAGCAAGACTGCTTCACAGTTGGAGGTAACAAAAGAGGTGCAGTTTGCCAGGCAGGATGGATCAGATTTGCTTAAGCCACTTTTGGTATAAAACTCTGAGAAAGCATGATTAAACAAATGAGTTGTTACCATTTTGATGAGTTCTGACCAGCCATTAGAGAAGGTTAAAGAGAAGGTGTGGATCAAGTTAAGTGTTTCTTTCTTACGGGATCAGTAATATTCTGCTGCCCTTTAGAAAAACAACTACCTGTGTTAGGTTAATGGGGGTGGGGAATTGCTGTTGTTCTAGCTTTGTTTAAAAAAGCAAACATCAAAGTATATAAAATAGAGCAACACTTTTATTTCCTGAGTTTCTTTGTTTCCTCTCATCTCTTTATGGTACAAATAAGCATGCCTTTTCCAAGTAACTCAGATTTATGTCTTCTTTAAATTTGAGTTACTTGGAAGAAGCATGTTTATCTGTACCACAAAGGTACAAATAAACATGCCTCTTCCAAGTAACTAAACTATGTCTTCTGTAAGAGATAAAGTAAGCATGTCAAGTAACTCTTGTCATAATACAACTGCCTCCAAATAAAGGACATTCTTGACCTAATGATCTGAGGTCTAAAGTCTTCTATTAACATGTCAACCAGATAAGATAAGGTAGTGTGGTTCTAGCCTTTCAGAGCTCATCAGTCCTTCAGCTTTGCTTTTTATATCGAGGTTAAAAATGGGCTTGGAAGAAGAGCTTTTATTTTATGCTAGAAGATTGCAGGAGAAAGTGAAGTTTCTTGGAATCAATATGGAAGGAACTACTAAAGTTAAAGGCATTATTATAGATGCATAGTCAGTCAGATGTTTTGGCTGGATTTGGTATTTTTATCCACCTATTGTGTTTTCCACCAGGACTCAGTGTGATAGACAGATATTGTTGTTTAATAATATTAAAGCTTAAATCACGGGATGTAGACTGTTCCAAATAAATCTGCCATTGGCAATTCTGATGATGATTTTGTGAATGGTATTCATGTAGTGGTCCAGATGTTTGCAGCCAAGCCACCTATTGGTACTGTCTTTGCTTTGCCATAGTCCTCTACTTTGATCTGCAACTTTTTTTGTATTTTGGGATTTTTCTCCAGTTTTTTCTTCTGCTGTTTCCAGGTACTGCCATATCCACTATCCAGACTTTTTTTTTGTCTTTCTTAGCAATTGTTAAGTCTGTTGTGTGGCATATGGTTATCTGTCCCAGAGCTCTTTGGCTTTTTCATTTTCTATTACTTCTACTTTGTATTCTCACCAGTTCTTCCAGCCGACTAGTATTTCTGGCAGATATTTGAATGCACTGTTGTTGCTACTTTCTCATTCCGTTTCCTTGTAACAAATCTGAGCAATGATCTTGCATTATTTTATTATAGTTGGTTGCAGTCAGCCACATATTTATACTGGATTTGGCATTTTTATCCATTTATCATTATTTTAAAAAAAACCCTTCATTCTGGCTGCCTTCATGCAGTTAGTTTGATGGCATTAAGAAAGTGGCTTAACCTTGCTTTAATCCAGAATGTTTTTATTTCCAAATGTAGCCAACAGCCTGGGATTCCCTGATAGGCCCCATTCAAATGCTAACTGGGGCCAACCCTGCTTAGCTTCTAGGATTAAGCAAGGACAACTAGTAAGCCAAAGATCTGAACCCAATAATATTTAGTAAGCAACACAGATAATAAATTATTGACTAATCAGGAATCTTCTAGTTGATCTTTGGAATTATGCTGATATTAAATGCAGTCCCAGAGCATGTACTTTTATTGAAACTTTTACTATTCCTTTCTATATTTTCCTGTTATAATGGAGTGCAGCATTAAGTTTGTGTCACTTTGACTGTCTAAAGAAGTATTTATTTCATAGTAGAAAACAGAGGTTATGTTCTCATGTTCTGCAAAAAGGCACATTGGTGAGAAACATCTACTTTTACTCTTTGAGGTTGCACATAGAAATATGTACTCTTTTATTTGTATTTACTTAAGGCTTACATTTCTTTTGAGATAATACTACCTGTTCTATACTCTCCTAGCAACAAGTTTACTTTGTCACTAAAGCATGCATGCATCATCTGCAGTCAGAATTAGCAGTGCTAATATGAGATTGCCTGACTGTTGCTGATTGTAGAATTGTGGTTATTGTAATAGAAGATGCTAGTGCAGGGAAAAAACTACCACTTGACATATAGGCGCATTATTTACTCTGGAGAACTATATCCATTTAAGCCTTGCAGGCTAATGTTTATTTACAGTATTTTCAGAAAGGTAACAGAGATCAGTGTTTAGTTCTAGAAGGATAATTATTGTAAGAGCAGCAAAATCTTGTGACAGCTAAAAACTTATTCTTCAAATTCTTAAACTTGCTTGGACATTTCATCTCTACTAATTACAATCCCAAGATACTTTTCATTTATAGTCTGTAGAGATTTTGTATGTCTTCTGGTTTTTACTTCCTGTTCAGATGTCAGCTTAAAATCAGAAAACTCAATTGTACAAGGAAGTTAGGAAGTGAACAACAGGATAAGGTTGCTCAATAACATTGAAATATACATACATTCATATACATATACATATACAGACAGACAGACAGATAGCATTGCCAGTGCTGCATTTAAATTTCTTAAATTTCCCCTCTTCTCTGTGTTCCTGCACATAAACTAGCTAGGATTTATGAACATTCCTTCATTCTTCAATTTTTTATGGCAATAAAGATTATTAAAACAGCACACTGGAGGAGGATAAGTGAAAAGTAATATAATTTAAGAGCAGAAGATAGGTTTTGATCAGAAGACAAAATTCAGTATACTCCCATTCAATTCAGTTCAGGTCATAGTCTTTCAGATCATAACTAGCTCTCATGCACATTAAGTATTGCTTCTGCATATTACATGTCCATTGATTTAAAGATAGGAATTTATTATTTATAGCAGAGGCAAAAGTCTGCTTAAACTGAGTATAGTGTCCCAATATTGACTGTTGCATTTCCTAGTTGGTTGTTCACACTTGTTGCATTATATGTATAATTCCATTATATGTTGTTTCATTCTTTCCTCTTTGTTGCATTGTTTATATTTCAATTTATCAGTTTTCCCTAGAATTAGTATCCTAGCATTAATTATGAAAATACAGAAGCCGGTAGTGCAGTGTTGCATCCATTATGTGGGTTTGCATACCTTACTAAAGCATAATGTGGTTTCTTAGCATTTCAATTGTGCAAACCCTGACATTATCATTTGGCACAATATAGCAGTTTAATCACTGTGGCTCAGCTGAAGGTGGTCCAAAAAACAAAATAAAAATACCATATTGTGCTTTATATCACTGCTACCTCTCAATTTGAGTGATTTAAAACATTTATGTTTATAATATGATAAATATATAAACACATGCTCAAAGTAGTGCTGAGTGCTTGCTTTTAGGATCATTGCTCGGGCATGTCAATTTTTCCTTCCTAGCCACTCTTTAGAACTTAACCCATATTCTCCCCAGCCATAGTCCTATCCTTTCAGTGGATACCAATGACTGCACATTTTTAAAGATTAAGAATGTGCATGTGCGCGGCTATCTTTCTAGGTCTGTTGGAAAGTGTGTTATTCTTAGAATAAGGGCATTTTAGTACCTAGTCATAGCTTTGCTGAGCTATATTTCTCCATATTGTCAGCAGTTCTTGATTTAATTCCTGGCAAGATCAGAAATGAGTATTTATTATTATCTCTAAACCTTCTCTAGAAATTAAAATTAAGATGATCTATTGTGACCTCTTCTTATATATGATATAAATGTTTTAGAAATCTTGGAATCTCAGAGAATTGTTCTTTTTACTTTTAATCAACACTTTATTAACTATTTCTCATAATGGATTTTCAGTACTGAAGGTTTTGTAGTTTTCCTATTGTGATTGTGACTATCAGACAGCTATGTTGATTTATTATAGCAGCATTCTTGTTTGCAGTTTATCTTCACCTGCCAATAGTGGCTATATCTACACAGCACAAGTTTTTAAATTGTTTTTAAACAATAGTAATTGATAATTCTCTTTCTGTAGATTGATTTACACTCTGGAATAAAAGCTTCAAATTGATTCAGTATCAGAGTGGATTTGATTTAAATCAAATTGATTTAAATCATGATTTAAATCAATTTGATTTAAATCATCTTTTTTTTTAAAAAAAGCCAAAAGATTTATCCGATCTGAAGAAAAACCAGAGTATTTTTAAAGAGCAACTGTCATCTCTGTCCCATAGCAGCTCCTCCTCTGACCTGCTCTTGACTTACCAACAGTCCTAATATTGCAGAATATACAGCCTCGTGGTACATAACTAAGCTCCATTTCATGATGAATAAACTAAATTATTAATGTATCTTAAATAGAAAACTCTTTAGATAGATTTCTACTCCAAAAGCATTTCATTAAAATAAATTTGATACAAATAAAAAATACGATTTAAATTTAAAAAATCAGATTTTTTTTTAAATTGATTTTTATCCACCCTGTTCAATATCAGACAAGCCTGCTTCTGTCTAGTGCAGGCAGTGCAAATCAGCATATTCTAGGTGGATCAAGCCTAGAGGATAGCTTAATATTATGAGCCAGCTGCTGGGCAGCAACCCCAGGAATGCTGTATCTGGGGATATAGTTACCACTCTTCCCAGACAGTGGATATGGTAGACTTGCTACTTCTTGTGATGGCTTGCTTCTGTTCTACATGTATTGGGTTTTGCAAGCAGTAGAACCAAGTGGTAGTTCCTGAACATTAGTAATACCTTGGGATTATCAATAGCACAGAAAAGTCTGCAGACTTATAGCTTGCATTTGATAATAGAGGAAATCAGAATTGGATCATATCTTTAGTTACCCATAGGCATGCTGGGACAGGGACACTGGATTCTTTTTGAAAGTAAGTGTATCTCTGATGTGGATTCAGAAATCCCTGCTCCTTTGTGACATAGAGGGCATGGCCGAGTTAGATTGCCCAGTTTTGCATTTCAGGATGCTGAACCTTGTTCCTTCTTGAAAACACATCATCATTGATGAATTAGGATTCAGACTTCATATTTTTGTACCATCATTTTATGGTTCTATGCCTATTAAGCTTTAATATAAGCCTTCATTCTCACTTAATTGCTTCATTGATTTTTTTTTCTAGTTTAGCTTCAGTCTAGTGTGTAGAGGACTGTTATTAAAAGTCCATCACGGCAACAGATATAAAGACTGAAAACACCCAGTGAATCAAAATCCTGGAAAGAAAAGAGATTCCTTACTGATGGCAAAAATCTGTTTTCTAGAAAAAAATTAGGACTTTTTCTCAGGTTTTAAACTGAGACTTAAGAGGCAGTAATTCATAAAAATGCTGCTTTAATGCAGCTTCTTATAATTCATAAAGCAGTACAAAATTATCATTGTAATACAAACAAATACGGTAGTTTCTGAAATGAATGCAATGAATCACACTGCTTGTTACTGCAGTAGGAATACTGTATTTCCTCCCTAAAGTCCAGTTTGCACATCTAGAGAAAATGAAGGAATGCACTAGATATAGATTTACAGTGATACGCTGGGAAATCCAATGGGCCACTTTGAATAACCACAGTACTCGTATAATCAGCAGCTAATTGAGTGATCCTTCAAGAATAGAAGGAAAAATTCCAGCTATTACTTTACAGTTTGGCACTATAATTTAGGATGCCTAACAAAATCATAACTATCAAACAGTGGTTATATTTTCTCATTTGTGGTCTTGAAGCCGAACAAAAGACTCAAACTCCAATTTGCTGGGATTTTGTGCAGATCAGCAATGTATTTATATTTAAAATACATTATAATTGCAGTAAAATAATATATTTTAATGTATTCTTACAGGTTCTGAAGTAACTACTGTTTTTCTTGTGAGGAATTTTTTCCCCCATGTTTACTTCGAGCATTTCATCCAGTATCAACTACACAGATACAGTTTCTTGTTCCAGATATAATGTATGTGAATGAATTGGACTGAACACTTCAGAAGGATAGGCTAAATTCAAAGTAGACTATGAGTTGGAAAGAGATGGAAATACACTACTCTTTCACACTTGATTTGCAAGGGCTTGTATTTGTATATTGATTCCTTAAGATTAGTGAGGTTAGGAGAAGGAGTGGCTGATACTTTGATAGTCTACAAAAATTCTTTATTACACTTTGCCCTCTGTGGCCATCATGAACTCCCATAGTCTGATTGAAGAACATCTGGAGGGCATCAGTGGGACAGGCATATTATCACTCATCTGTAAGATGCAGACTTGCCTGTATAACGGTGAATAATTACTGTACGTGCTATGCTGGGTCACGTTGATAAACCAGCTGCAGAACATGGACAAAGATTAAGTTCGTCTGCATCTACATTTTGGGCAAGACCATTTGCAGAAATGAAGTATTTCATTATTGTATTAACCAATTCCTAGTTATTCCTTTGTGATTTCCCAGGAACAGCAAGAAAATGGAAGTAGGAAATGATGGTTTGGAAAACAAGGAATAGGAAATATCTAGGAAAATTGTTACTTTTAGAGGCCTAAGCAAGCTGGGAATATTTGAGCTTGGGTGATATAGGCTTGGTCACACAAGGGGAAGAAAGTTGAATAATATTAAGAGAAATAAAATCAGGATGGTGTTTATTGTTTCAGAGGAACGCAAAATTTGAATGTTTGCATATCCTGCTTGTTCACGGTGACAAAAATTCCAGGTGAGGAAAAGTGAAACAATACAGTTTTACAATCTGAATCATTTGGGAAAAAAAAATGGGGAATATAGGATAGCAAGGGAAAGATGGGAGATTTTCTAATGTTATTCATGCCTACTCAGGTTCCAGTAGAAATGCTAACTGGATCTTAGCTTGACTGCAGGACTGTTACACCATTGAACGGAACGCCAGTACTACCATGTTTCTCCAAAAACACGACCCAAACCAATAATAAGCCCAACCCTAATTTTTTTGGGGTGGGCCTAATATTACCCCTACCTGAAAATAAGCCCAGGAAATAGGCATGGCCAGCATGAATGGTGGCGGCACAGGTGTGTGTGTGGGGGGGTGTTGTTGCAGAAACTGTCTGTCTGCAGCTGCAACAGAAGCGCTGCACCCAGAAAGGGCAAAAGCGGTATTTGTGCTGCCCAAAAGGCCAGCACAAATACCGCTTTTACCCTTTATGAGCTCAGCGCTTCTGCTTGTTGGGCTGTCAAACCCCACCTCAGGGCTCGCCATACTGGGAGTGGGGTTGCCAGAGGGTGCTGCAGACACTGGCAGAACCCCGGGACAGAGCCGCGCGGGTGTGCATCACCTGGGCAGCAGCAGGATCTCGGAATGCTGCCGAATGCCCGTGCGCCATCTGGCAGTGGCGGGATTTCCTGGTATGTGCCGAACGGCCGCTCCCCAGTGGCTAGCAGCAAAGCACTTTTTTTTTTTCTGAAAAGAGCGGCCAGTTCAAAAAAAGCCCTTCACTGCTGGCTGCTTCTTTTCTCAGCTGGAAAGAACAGCCCGGGGGCAAGGCATTTTGGGAGCTCTTTTCAGCAGGGAAAGAAGCGGCCCGGTGGTCAGGTGAAGTATGTGTGTGGGAAATTAAGACACCCCTAAAAAAGAAGCCCTTGCTGGTTTGTTGGGGGTCAAAAGAAAATAAGACCTGGTCGTATTTTCGAAGAAACACTGTATTAAACATTTTCCCTGCTGTCACGTTGCCTGTTTGTCTGTTTGCTCTTCAGCTCTTTGGGTTTCCTGTGTATGTTACTCTTAGGTGCAGATCTTTGGGCCAACCTCCTATATTTTCTGTCCATATTTCTCAGCTGGTTTATGAGGTTACTATATGCTTTTTCTCCCCATTCTTGTCTTTCATTTAAGAAGTAACATAGGTCTTCTTATTTTTGTTATAAAATAGTCTGCTAGGCCAATTTTTTGTTATTCCAAGGTAAGATCTCTATAAACTAACAAATACTTATTAAGGAATTAGTTTATTTTTTTTTTCAGCACATTGGCAATATAATGCTATAATTTGCTTGAATTTGAGGTGTCTTGATTTTGCTGCAACAAGCTGATACAAGTTTGGGATTGTGCTATTTCTCTGCACATGTCTTTCAAACCTTCCCAATTGCTTCTGATAATACTTTTCTCTATTTTTTAGCATGTTCAAAATGTTAGTGAACAATAATCCAAGAGTCTTGAAATACTGGAAGGGACTCCAGTCTCTGTCCCGCCCTCCAGTTTTGGCTAGATACATTATTTTAAGCTTTTGTCTACGTGTCAGTATACTCTATTTCTAATTCTGTCATGCTCTAAACACAATTTGCCACTTCTGATTTAGTAAAACTTTTCTTTTAGATGTATACATCAGTTCCTGTTTTGTAAAAGATGGATAGATAGATGCATCTACTTGATTTGGCAAGCATCATTTTTACCAGAGAACCAAAATGACACTGCAAAAGAAAGTTGCTTGATACTAAAGATGCGTAATCATAATGAAATATTTAGAAAATGTTTAGTGTAATTTCATATACAAGACACTTTTCCCAGTTAATGTGTGAAAGATGAAGAACACAAGTAGTCCTTATTTAGCCATCACAATTGGCAATTTGATCATTAAGCAAAGCAGTACTAAGTGAAACTACAACTGCTTTTGGGTTGCTTCAGCTTTCCATTGCTTTACAGACCTGGAAAGGTCATAACTATGAGGAATGATCTTAACGTTACTTTTTCATCACTGTTATAACTGCTAAATGAGGACTACTTGTAGTTGGTTGAATATGAGAGTGAAGTTTAGGATTCCAGAATACTGTTGAACATATCCCTTTTTTGAGCTTTTGTGGGTATTAAAAAATCATCTTGTGGTGAGACTGGGGGCAAACAAATTTGATAAATAAATATTGATTAAAACATCTTGTTTCTTGAATTTCAGATTTAATTCAATGCACAAATGAGATGAATGTGAATATTCCACAGTTAGCAGATACGCTTTTTGAAAGGACGGCAAATAGTAGCTGGGTAGTAGTGTTCAAAGCTCTAATTACAACGCACCACCTCATGATGTATGGAAATGAGGTAAGAAAGCAGCATTTTGCAATATGGAGTTTCATTTAAAAAAAAAGTTTCATTTCAGAATAAGTGCCTACTGAACTTCCAAAGGACAAGTATGGCAGAGACATCAAGAACCTCAGGAAGAATTGCGTAACTAGCTCCTTATTAGAAAGCAAATATTGGCATATAAAGTTATTTTATTAGTCTCTTCTGCCTCAACATCCCCCCCCCACCCCATTACTGAGTTAGCAATGTGTTAAATGAAGTACTTACACAAGTGCTGGTAGTTTCTAAATCCTATGTTCTTGTGAGATTCTGGCCTGGCAGGTTTTATTTTTGCTCTTAAAAATTCAACAGTTATATTGCTGAC
Source organism: Myanophis thanlyinensis (assembly GCA_017656035.1). Taxonomy (NCBI): domain Eukaryota; kingdom Metazoa; phylum Chordata; class Lepidosauria; order Squamata; family Homalopsidae; genus Myanophis; species Myanophis thanlyinensis. The sequence goes on from JAEANM010016099.1 coordinate 10,582, forward strand.
CCGCCATTTTAACAACATTATTTGTGCCTGATAGCATTTGACTGTTTCAGACTTTTTGGGGAGCCTGAACAAGAATGAGTTGACTATATATATATCCCAAGCTCATTTTGTGGTGAAATTGAACAATTGAACACTCTCCATTGTTGTCTGGTTATCAGTTCTTTATCCCCAAAGTGTGTATATGCTTTTCTTAGAAGGCATGTTTGTCATAAAATCTACCAGTTCCACTCTTACCATCCAAAAATATCTCTACTTAATTTGAAAAACAGAGTGGTATTTTGCTTTACAGGAGATTAGTTTTTACAGGATTGAGACGATCCTGCCTCAGATAAATATGGCAGATTTTCCTGAAGAGGTTTATAGTGTTCAGTCATGAAGGAAGCTGATAGAATGGAAATTAAAGCTAAAAAAAACCCCATATCTTACAGTTGGAAGACTCCCAAAGGACAGTGAGATAATAACTTGTTAGTTGTGTCACCTTGCAGTAATTAAAGCATCAAGAGTAGAATAATTTGCCTTCTACTAGCTCTTACGTGTAGATGTAAATTTGTCATGACAATAATCTCAGAATAGTATGTATTCTTTATAACCATGATATGTGAGATGCATGCAGAATGAGCAGTGTGCAGTAGTGTAATGTTTGAATTTTGCTTCCATTTCCCTTTTCCATGGAACCATTTGTAAACCAGAGTTGTTGCTATGAAATACATTGCATATCAGTTTTCTCTTACATCATTCTGCTCCACTTTTGCTTCTCTGGTTAGTGATTGCAAAATTGTAACTATTAATAGATATAATTGATTTGCCCTAGTAAAAACAAGAAATAGTTCTTGTTTAGGTGATCGAGGAACTACATGTAGTTCTCAATTTACAACAGTTCACTTAGTGATTGTTCAAAGTTATAATGGCACTGAAAAAAGTAACTTGTGACACTTTTTCACAGTTGCAATCTTTGCGGCATCCCAATGATCATGTGATCAAAATTCAGATACTTGGCAACTGGTTTATACTTATGACCGTTGCAGTGTCTCATAGTCATGTGATCACTTTTTTGCAACCTTCCGACAAGCAAAGTCAGCAGGGAAGAGAGATTCATTTAACAACCTAAGATAGGTTACTATCTTATCAACTGCAGTGATTCACTTAACAGCTGTGGCAAGAAATGTGGTAAAATGGGGCAAAAGTCAATTAACAAATTCTCATTTCACAACATAAATTTTGGGCTCAGTTGTGATCGTAAGTTGAGGACTATCTGTATTTCATGTGTCACCTATGCATTTACTTAGAAAATAGCACTATAAAATATTTCTGTAGAAAGATATTCTGCAGAAATATAATAAAGGTAATCTGAATTCTGGTTCATTTGTTCACAGCGCTTTATTCAATACTTGGCATCTCGAAATACATTATTTAATCTCAACAACTATCTGGATAAAAGTGCCATGCAGGGTAAGGATTCTTTTTCTTTTAAAAATAAGTTTGAATTTATATTCTGTATTTAAATTGAATTATATTTGATTAGCCCATTATGTTTCTTTATCTTGGTGAGATTTATTGTTATTGATAATGAAAACAGTGATTCCTCAGATGATTGGGGCTTTAAAGGTGAGCATCAAATTTGCAGCTGTCAAATTTTCTAATTTGAGAAAAAAAATTAGGGACTTTTTAGGGCCAGGCATAGCATCCTTCCATCATTGCTATTGCCTGGCATGTATGCCAGCAATTCTCCTTGCCTTTGAGAAATTGAGACAATTCAACCTCTTTTTACTGTAGCTTTTATAAGGATCTTCAAAAGGACATGATAACCCCTCTTTTACTACTTAAGTGCACCTGGGGAACAGACAATTTTTACACACACTTTTTACTTTACAGTCTCAATCTGTGAAACCACCTATGCACTAGACAGAATTTATTGTAGTAGCAGTTCAGTTGAGGCAACAATTAACACGAAACATGTCTTTTGCTTTTTAACTGATGGATTTTATTTGCTTGTATATTGCTGATCTCTATAAATAAAGAATTTGTTTTGAATTGTAAGCAACTTGTCAGAGTGTCAATTACTAAAATACCAGCTTATGGATGATTTACAGGCTGAATAATGAGGACGTAAATTGTTCTAAAACAACTCCTCAAAGTGTTGTTGGCTTTTATTTAACGAGGTAATACTGCCATTTATAAGGGACTACATCAATTAGCTAGTACCAAGAGGTTTTCAAGTTGAAGCAGTTGGAAGATGGATATTCCAAGGAACTGGAATTAATTTGTACCCCAATACATCCAGAAGAATTGTTATAAGAAGGCTTTTGGGAGGATTTGAATATGGTTTTGTGAAAGGGGAGCGAATGACCATGCCAGAGACCCAGAAACAGATGAGTAGATAAGTTCCTGGGAACCTCTATAGATAAAAGGGAGGACAGAAGAACTCCCACATGTGCTCTGGATGGCTACTTCATGTCAGGAAATCGTAGGACAGTGGTTTCCTGTGAGTTTGAGCATCAGGAGACAATAGTGTTAGCATCTTGCTTGCAACTGCAATGGAGATTTTTAAAGGACACTCTGTTAGCAAACCTCACTTTTTAATCAATTTCAGAAATTTCTTATTAGTACTTCTGAACTATTAGAGACCTTTAGAATGACAATGTCTCTTTAATTCTGAATAAAAATATTTTAATCTTAGGCTTAGGAATTTAAAGAATCTAAAAGAAATAGCAAAAAGATAAGATTTCGATCTTAAAAAGTTATAAACAGACTAAGAACAGATAAATTTGGAATATTGAAATGTATATAACAAGATTTTGGAATTAATT
>JAEANM010016100.1:0-13388 GCA_017656035.1 Myanophis thanlyinensis
AGAGAGAGAGAGAGAGATGCTTATGGCCACAGTGCAGTTGTTTTATATATGTGTATAGTTATGTATTTTCTATTTTGTTGGATAAATCGGTCTCTTTCAGTATCTCTTCTTTCCCATCCCACCATTCCTCCCTTACTAGAGGGGTTTGTGATTATTTTAACTTAGAATGAAGCTCATATAGGTACCGTATATTCAGGTGGTCCTTGTCTTACAACCATTCCTTTAATGACCTTTGAAGTTATTACAATGTCATTGGAAAAAGCACATTATGACCAGTTTTTACACTTGTGACCGTCGCAGCTTCCCCGTGATCACACAATCAAAATTCAGGCGCTTGGCAATGGGCATGTATTTATGACAATTTCACTATGTCGAGATAATATGATTATCCAGCTGGTTTCTGACAAGCCAGGTCAACAGCTTGTCGGCAGCCAGGGGCAACCAGATTCACTTACCCACTGCTTGCTTCATTTAACTGTGGCAAGCAAGGTTGTAAAATGAGGCAAAATTCATTTAACAACTGTCATGCTTAGCAATTGAAATTTTGGGCTCAGTTGTGGTCATAAGTTGAGGACTACATAAATTCATGCTCACATTACATATGTAACACCTTCCTAATAGTCCTACAGTGAGCTTTGCAAGGTCTTTTTTTTATATATACATTTTTTGTACTTTTTCTAGAATAGGCACATTTGAATGCACTTATTGGATAATTACATCATAAAGTACAGTAAAATGTGGCTATTTAAGGATAACAGTGTTTTAATTTGAATAGTGATTTGAGAGTTGTGAACCCAAGTTAAATGTACATTAAACAAGAAACAACACTCTGTGTGACTATCTCTGTCTGATTGCGCCATCTCTTACCAGAGGGAGCTTTTAATGTAAAGGAAAATGGTGCAGTGTTACGTCTGTTTATGGATGTGCGAGAGGATTTTAAAGAATTGTGAATTGTGAACATTGTCTGTTTCAATAAAAGAAGCAAAACATGAATTAAACCTTTCTGTCTTGTTGCAGAACAATGTGGCAAATCAAGATATTTCCCTATTCTGTTTCTATGGAGTTTTGGCAATTGTTTTCTTATAGCCATAAATTAGACCAATCTTTCTCAATTTTTTTATTCTGGAATAACCCTTGGGATATTTTTCAGGTCTTGGGTCTCTTATCACAAAAAAGATAAACTCTTTGGAAAACAATTCACTTTGATAACAGCTGCACAATTCACGCTCTATACCATTTACAACAATAGCAAAGTAGCAGAGCTGCAACTTAGTCACACAGAATACAGAACATCTCACCACTGTAAGTACTAGCATTGTTGCAGTGCACAAAGTTTTTTAAAAAAAAACATATCACAATATCTTGCATTTCCCCTATTCATGTCTTGTGGAACCCTAGTTGAGAAAGCTGGACCAGATTGAGCATTTGGAAAACATACCTAGAAGGTAGCAAAACCATTTTTCTACAGTTGCAAACAAAAAGAAATGAAAACCCTACATAGTTGTATGAATGTATTTACATTACATGGAGGGAATAGACTCAGTTCAAGGGCTTTTTGAAAGCAAAAGTGGAAGATTAAGATGAAGAGCTCCTTGTGTTAAGATGAAGAGTTCCTGTGTTTTGAGGATGGAATTCTGTTATTTTTGCGTAATACAAAAGTCTATTTAGTGTGGCTGAACTTTTAAAATTATAAAATGATTTGACTGCTTGGTTCTTTGAGTGCTTTTTATTTTTATATTATCAAGATGTTTAAAAGAAGTTAACATTGTATTATTACTAGCTAATTCATTGGTGGGGAAACTGTATAAATTAAACAAGAGGTGCCGCTTGGCTTTTGAAGTAATTATCTTGAAAGATCCCTTAGAAAAGCTAAAATTAAAACCAAACTACAGTAAGCAAATAAACAAGTGGCAATCCACAGTTGGAAACTGTGCCGCATATAATACACATCTGTTGTTTGAGGCAGCAGAATATGTCAATTTTCATACTAGTAGTTTATGTTATTTGAATCTGGCTTATTTTAATATGGCATGGCCCAACTGTTAGCATCAGAATTTTAAACATTCCAAATGAAATGTTTCATTTTTAAATCCAGTTTAAAAATTAGTCATTCTTGCCACAGTTCTTAAGTGAATCTCTGCTTGTTAAATTAGCAGCACAGTTGTTAAATTAATTGATCTGACCCATTGATTTTGCAGAAGGCTGCAAAAGGTGATCATATGACCTTGCACAGTGTCATAAGTGTCAAAAATGATTATAAAACACTTTTTCAGTGCCATTGTAACCTCAAATGATCACTAAACAAATGGTTGCAAAATTGAGGACACCTCTAACTACTACCTATAGTTAGAGGTGTGGGAGCCTTGGTTCAGTTATAGGTGCATTTTTCTGCCTAATATGTGGCTGAAAACCTTTCTTTGCTTTATGGATTTCATTATCAAGGCAGTTGAATCATACTATCCAAGGAACCCAAAAGCTCTTCATATACTGTATGTAGATATGACATCTCTTTTCATTAAATAAGTCAGTTTCAGCCTCCTCTTTTGGGATCCTGTCTTGATGCCACAAAGCAAATATAACAGCATCCTTTTGTGGCTGTTGTGAAAGGAGGAGAAAATAGGCAAAGCTTGATTGGGTGTAATTCATTTGCTAGTAATGGTCCTATTACAGTAATTACAATTTTGTCATTGTGGCTCTGCAGTGTTTAAAGAACCTGGCCTGTGGCTTAATTGCAGATTTATAGCAACCAATGCTTTGGGGAATACTGTTGTCTGTAATCATGTTTTGGCAGCTAACAGTTTAAAGAACAGAAGTTCCTTAGCAATTGTAGTGTTTCTGAGAAACACAACCACTGTCATTTGATCAGAATTTGAAGCAAAATAAGGATAAGCTCAATGTAACATAAATGTAGATATATAGCCTGGTGAGTATTTCAGTTTTTAGACTGCATAGACTCAGCTTATGCAAGTTCTATGACAAAACAAAAACAGACAATTAGATAGAATAACTGTTAAGATGCTTCATACATTACATTGGGAAGATCTAGCATCAAAGTATTCATTTCACTCCAGAGCCCCCTAAACCAAGTGACTATAAATGTGGATAGAGAATTTCATCAAGATTCAGGTGTAAAATATAATTAAAGAACCCATCATAGCTATCCTAATTAACAACTTTGTTGGACCAATTAAACCACTGCATACCCTATCTACCATGTACTTAACAATAAATGTAGTCTTTGAGTCATCTGCCACAGGGGGAACATTAGCCTTGGAACAGAGTTCCAACAATTGTTGCTTTTTAAGTGTTATTAAATATCACTCAAATGAGTAGGTTAGATTTCTTTTTATTTATCCTCCTTCCTCAACAAGCCTTATTTCCTGCTGTTAGAACTTAGAGGAAGGCCAAATGCTAGCTGTAGAGAACATATGAAAAGCTATCAGAGCATGTTAAGCATTCCCCAGTGTGTGGGGAAACAATGGCACTTCATCTTCTTCCCAGTCATCCATTTATTAGTTCTTCACTATGCTTGCGTGTTGTTGGTGGACCATATAATTTCAGATGACTGAGAAAGAATCAAATATTAGCATGTTCTTTTCTGTATTTTTAAGGATCAAGGTTACACAGCTTCATAGCTTCATTAAAATGGTTAATCTACCATTGGATAGATAGCCTGGTTTGTCCCACACTCACAATATCGTTTGAAGTTCTTTGGTGGACATATGAGATGCTAATTTAAAAACAACATCCAGAAACAGGAAGCATTGTTGGACCATTGGCAACTAAACTCTTGCTGTTTTGTAGTTTGCCGGGAAGATTCTCATCAGTCGATTGTCTCCTGTGCTACCACACTACTTACTCCTGTTGAATCAGCTGAAAGCAAGAAAAAGGAATTTCCCCAGATGCCTGAAGTGACTAAACAGTGAGTGAACAATACAACTTCATAATTTTAATAGAACTCAACCAACGTGAATTAGCTTCTGTATGTCTTTCATTTTTAATATGCTATATAATACCTTTCTCATAAAAGTCTCAATTCTCTTTTCCACTTAAAGGGATATTTCCAAAAAGGGTTTCAAGAAATAACCTATCTGAGTACATTGTTCTTAGTAAATGTTGGTAAAAATCTAACCTATTGTTGATTGGAAGGTTAAATGAGATTTTGCATTTGTGGGATTGGAAGATTATATGGGGTTTTGCATTTTGGGGAATTCCACAGTAATAATGGAATGAATAGATTAAAATATAGTAAAATATACAGTATATACAGTATATTGTTTAACTGTATTTTGGTTTTCACATTTACACCAGAACATTGAAGTTCTGTAAATCTAATCTGGTAGAAGTAAACCATTTTTTGTGTCAATTTGTCACAACAAAACTGTGGCTTGTGATTTTATTGTTAGATATCCCATTAACTTCATTTGTTGAAAGCATGTTATGAAGCCCTCAAATTGCAGTTGTGTAATTGCAGGGATGGTCATAAATTTAAGGACAAGTTATAAAATTACTTTTGTTTGCAGATGATCTTGAGAATAGAAGAGAATAGGTAATTCAAGGTTCAACTGTGGAGTTCTTGGTGAGCTCTGGGCTTGTTTCAAACTTACTGCACACTAATGATGTTACCTAGTTGGGTAATGAAATGTCTGCAATCAAAGAATTAAGTTCAGAGACTCCATAATTTTATTTTGAAAAGTTACTTTATGACTCTACTTGTCTTTTGCAACAGAAGATATATACCAATAATTTGTGTCAGAGGATTATTTAGATATTACAATGAAAAACAGTTAATTGTAGATGATCAAGTACTAGGTAGATTAAATATAACATTTTTCCCAGGGTTTTTCTTCTTAACTTTCTGTTACTTTTTTCCTCATAAAGATGTTATGCTATTGCTCATTTCACTTTCACAGCTCAGTACCATCCTTTTTGAGATGAGATATCATAACACAATGGTCTAGATTACAGGTAGTCCTCAATTTATAGGAGTCCATTTAGTGACCATTCAAAGTTACAAAGGCACTGAAAAAAGTGAGTTATGACCGTTTTTCACACGACCATTGCAACATCCCCATAACCACACGTTCAAAATTCAAATGTGTGACAGCTGACTCATATTTATGACAGTTTCAGTGTCCTGGGGTCATGCAATCACCTTTTGTAAGCTTTTGACAAGCAAAGTTAATGGGGAAGTCAGATTCACTTAATCATATTATTGACAACTGAAATGATTTACACAATAACTATGGCAAGGAAGGTTGCAAAATGGAGCAAAACTCACTTAACAAATTTCTCAGCAACAGAAGTTTTGGGCTCAACTGTGGTCGTAAGTGGAGGACTACCTGTATACAATTATTTTTTAAAGTTATATTTTTTGCTCTGTTCATCTAGTAAGGTACAATTCCTGTCTTGCAGATTTACAGACAAACCTTGTATACGCAGAATTCATCTCCTTCATTATTGAATGTTAACCTGACAATGAACTCAGTGCTTTAATATGGAGATCCTATTTTTTTAATTTGCTATAGCTACATGGAATTATATTCATACTGACATATAGAAATAATTGTTTTTTTGGGGGTGCTCTCACTTCAATAGGACCACAATATTTGGACTGATCAAGTGACTGGAAGTAATTTTCTAGTGTTTTTCAACATGATCATTAAATGAAACCATTCATTTTAATGGGTGTTTTTGCTAGGAACTGGCAAGAAAATGCCAGAAACCGGCAGAAAACATTGTGAATTGTGGTCATGTGACCGCAGAACGCTGCTGACCCACCTGAAATGCAGTTAGGTGACCATGGGGGGGGGGGGTTTCTGCTGATGTGACCATTTATGAAGCTTGGCTTTCTGGGCCGTTCTATGGCCGTTGTATCTCTGAACAGTCATAAAATCAACATTAAATGAAAACTATCTGTAGCCATATAATATTCTAAGCAGTGTAACTATAAGTGAAAGGCTGTAGGATTGGATTGGATTGGATTGGATTGGACTGGATTGGATTGAATTGGGGGTGTCAAATACGTGTCCAGCAGCCCGGATGTGTCACGCTCAGGTCAAGCCTACCCCAGCTCCGTGAATAGAAAAAACATCGTGAAATGTCACGTGACGGCAATGTAACGCTGTGAGTTTGACACCTGTGAGTTAAATTGATGCAATGTGCTACTCTGGGTGGCTAATAACAGGAATAGGTGCAATTAATGGGAAATGTTACATATCTCCACAGATATTATTTGGATTTTATACCTTAGGTATTAAGTTTTCTGAAATTTCCTGAAATTCAAGGCCTTAAAGCTTAATCAGTTGATTTTGATATTAGTAAGAAGTTGAATTGGTCACAAGTACAAATCTTGGCTAAAGTCTATCATATGTAAACAGAGATTAAAAACGGTGACTCTTCAAATGTTGTTAACCTAGAGTTTCCATTGTCTCTCACCATTAGCCCTCACAGTTACAGAGATTAGAGGTTCAGTTTAATAATATTTGGAAACCCATGTATTTTTCATAATTGGTGTTTATTTTATTTCACTTTTGGTTCTTTAACATCTGTGATGTCTCTTGGATGATAATCTAGAGAGAGGCGAAGTTATCTATAATGAAACAAAACTTACAAAAATAATATTTTAAATGGAAACAAGATTATTGTTAATGCAAAACAGATTGTATTTCTTGTTTCCAACCACCTCTTATTCTCTTCATACCATGTCATTGCCTAGGAAATATTTAAGAAATTTTATAAGCAGGTTTAGAGGAAAATGAGATAGAAAACTAATAAAGTAGAAGTTTCCAGTACTTCGTCTTTATTAAATTTTTTGCACATAACTCTTCCTGCTATATGACATTTGTTGGGAACCAATTCACTGTTTGGATTCATAGAAATAAAACATTTTTTAAAAACTGCACTGACATTTGGGGTCTATATTCCAGGACGCCTTGGTACTACTAAGGAGTTGGTTCAGTGGTTGAAAGGATGCAGATACTAAAACTGGCAAGGATTTGAAAACTAAAGGTTTCTTTTAAGTGATAGGAGGGGCTAAATATATTGTGTCAGGAGATATGATAGGAGGAAAAATAGAAGTTTGAGACATGTTGATCTGGATTTTAGTTTGACAGAAAACATTTCTCCTACTTGAGAAAAAATGGTGTTTATATCTTGAGGTGGGAAAAGGATATTTCCAAGTGTAGCTCATCATAGATTGTCATATGAATATTTGAACTGTCTTGGAGAGAGAATTCTATAGGGAGAGAGTTAGGTGAGGTTGAAGGTGAGGTGAAGTTAAGATATCTTAGCTGCTAAACATCCTGATTATTTAATGTTTGTTGTGAAATAGCATTTTAAAAAATGGCACATAACATAAAAGTTTACAACCGCCCTCGTTCATGACAGATGATTCATCAATATATTTTTGCCTGATTCTCTTACGTTCTTATTTTGAACAGGTTGTTTTCAGTATATTTCCAGCTTCCATTCACTGGCATCTGACCAATTGTGGGCTTGTGGTTGTTACCATTCTTCAGTTTTTTAGAATAGAACAGAATTCTTTATTGGCCAAGTGTGATTGGACACACTAGGAATTTGTCTTCGGTGCTTATGCTCTCAGTGTACAACAAAGGAAACGACACATTTATCAGGAATCAATGATAGTCATGGGATACAAATAAGCAGTCAAATCATACCAGGAGACAATAATCAATATAAATCATAAGGATACAACCAACAAGTTATAAACATAGTGGGGTGGGTGGATGATGGAACAATGAGAACAACAGTAATGCAGACTTAATAACTAGTTAGACAGTGTTGACAATTATTTGTTTAGAAGAGTGATGGTGTCAAGCTTAAAAGGAGACTTTTGGATTGGGGAGCTTTTCTGCTGAAAAGTATTAGCAATTGCTTTTTGCATATTATACTGGACCTTTTAGCTTTGACACATTTTCTTTCTGCAATGCCAACTGTTGGGGAAATGAAGGTTGAGAGAACCGACTCGGGCCGTTATCTATTTTGCATTCTTCTCAAATAGTTTCTTGTGTGAAAGTTCCTTGAGATGAGGCCACCTGCGAGGGGAGGGTCCAAAGTGAACGTTGGAACTTTATTTGAAGGGGTTGGTGAGAAATTAACGTGATAATTAATGGGATGGAACTTTCAATTTTACTTGGGTGGAGAAAGCCCGGGAATTTCAGATTCAGGATTTCTCCAGACCGTACCAGTCCAATGTCTTCAATAAAATCTTATTCTATGGACTTTCATCTGTTTGGAATTCTGATTACATTGCTGATGTTGTGTGGAACCCTGACAGATAGTGTTCGGGAAAAAGCTGTTCTTGTGTCTAGTTGTTCTTGTGGGTGGTGCCCTATAGCGTTGTTTTGAGGGTAGGAGTTGAAACAGTTTATGTCTAGGATGTGACTTGTCCTTAAATATTTTCCCAGCCCTCTTTTTGACTCGTGCAGTATCTCGGTGGAAGGCAGGTTGGTAGTAATTGTTTTGTCTGCAGTTCTGATTATCCTCTGTAGTCTGTGTCAGTCTTGTTGGGTTGCAGAACCAAACCAGACAATTTATAGAGGTGCAGATGACCGACTAAAAAAAAAAATCTTCAGTTTCCAACAGCTAAATGAGAAAAACAAGTTTGGTGCAGTGATTAAGGTGGTGGTCTAGAAACCAAGAGAATGTGAGGAACACAGTAGTCCTGTTCTAGGCATGAAAGCCAGATGGGTGACTTTGAGCCATGGATTCTTCATTAGTCCAACTCAGTCACAGGATTGTTGGTATGGGGAAAATTCAATTCAATCCTTTATTGTCAATGCACAGCATGTGTGCAGCAAAATTGAATGAGCCTCCATCGGTACAGTCACACAAAAGCACAGAAACACATTCAAACACAGAATACATCTCCAGACTTATGAACAAATCCCTATCCCCAGGAAATACCTGGACTAGGCACACATTTCCACATACAGATACACACACACACACACTATTCCACTGGCATGTACATATTGCACATTGCACTGTCACTGTGAGTCTGATGTATCAAGTCTAGTCGTGGAGTTCTGTGGCACTTAGAAGTTGGACGGCCCCTGGATAGAAGCTGTTTTTTAGCCTATTTGTCCGGCTGGCTATGCTTCTGTATTGCTTGCCTGATGATAGAAGTGTGAAAAAGTGCTGTCCCAGGTGAGAGTCATCCCTGAGGATTTTTCTCACTCTGTTGAGACAGCAGGATCTGGCTATTTCGTTTTAGACAAGTGACTGTCCAGTGTCTTCTTAAAAGCAAGTTTGTCTCATCCAAGTTAAAGTCTTAGTAAACAAAGTATTACTTTTCAAGCAAGATAACACATGATAGAATGTAAAAACAGATTTGTATTGCAAACTTTTGTTTATGATTCTTCTCCTATTCCTTAATGGTGATTTCAGAAGTAGTGGGTATGGCCAAGAAATCTACTTGAGTTGATGATTTGATTTGATTTTTGAAATGCAGCACGTATATTTGTTAAAATTATCCAGCCAATTTTTCTTCTTTCTGGTTCTAATTAGTACAGTAATTTCATTCATATCCCTAGAATTTTCTTAAATTTAAGATGAAGAAGAATCAAATAGAACTGTCACAGTTGTGGTTTGCACACCTCACGTTCTTTTAATTACAAGTTCGTAATTAGGCTCATTTTCGCTGGTGTCACTGTGGTGCAAATGAGCTTTCAGACAATGATGTACCTCACTGAACACCAATTACTATTTAATGCGACGGGTGAATCTGCTTATACAATGTAAAGAGGAGAGTCTGCAAGAGGTTCAACTTTCATTTGAGCACTCTGAGTGCTCTGCCAGAGAAAATGGGCTCCCAAGCTCTGTGTTCGGCTGTGATGGCCTCCTGAAACCCTCTGCCAGTAAATACGGAGCTCAGGAGGGTCACCTGTGGCCCTCCCAATCTCCGTTTTCTCTGACAGAGACACCACGGGCTAGTCCTTCTTTGTTTCCAGGGTGGTCCTGTGGGCCTTGAGTTCTAAGCACCAGTGGTGGAATTCAATGTTTTTTACTACCGGTTCTGTGGGCGTGGCTTGGTGGGTGTGACGGGGGGGTCATGTGACTGGATGGGCAGTTTCTGTAAGCAGGGCAAGAAACATTAGGCTAGAAACAACACCAGAATGGTTCTTTCCTTCCTTCCTTACAGGATTAACTCTGTAAAGTGGAAAAAAACAAAAGGAGATTTCTTCTACCAACTGGTTCTCCGAACTGCTTAGAAAATGTACTACCAGTTCTAGCGAACCTGCTAGAACCTGCTGCTAAGCACCCCACAGGCCAGATCCAGCCCACGGACTTTGAGTTTGACACGCCTGCTCTATACAGTATCAGGCCTGTTCAACCTGCAGATCACATGAAACCATAGTTTCACTCAGTGTGACCCCAGGCAAGCCAAAAGGTTGAAACAACCATCCTCTCGTAGCAATCTACATTAATAATGACCAAAATTGGGTAGGGCAAATAAATATAATTAATAATGACAATAGGTTTGCAAATAGCACCTGGTGGTGTGTTTGGTACCATAGCAAAATATTTGGAAAGCACTTGGATACAATAGGAATGAGACAGTTTGATGGAGTTAGTGGTTAGAGCAACTGGCTAGAAACCTGAAGATATGAATTCTAGTCCTGCCTTTAGTACAAAGCTGGGTGACCTTGGGCCAGTCATTCTGTCTTAGCCTAGGAAGGAGGCAATGACAAATCACTTTTGAAAAACTTTGTCAAGAAAACTTCAGGACCTTATCAGGCAATCTCACAGAATTTGACACAATTTAAATTGAGAAAAAATAGAAGAAAGGAGGAAAAACCCAAAATTGGTTAGAATTTCAACTTAAACATTGCTTGACCCTGAACAGCCCATATATTGCCATGATATATCCCTAACCCTTAGACTCTCCTAGATGGACTCTCCTAGATCCTTAAGAAGCTACTTGATCTACTTTTAAGTACTAAAGTGGTTATTGGAGTATTAATGAACTATTTTTGTGCTTGAAATAGTTTTGGCAACTTCCGTTTCTTCAAATAGTCCCACATCTGTTCCAAAGAACCTTCTTATCTTTTATAATAATTGATAAAGATTTCTGAACACTAACATTACAAAGCAAATTTTTATTTTTTTTATGAATCATCACTATCATTTCCTTTTCCTTTATCAATTTATAGTCTAACCCTTTTCCTGTTTATTGGCATATTCAAAATTCCTTTTCACATACTACATTTTAATTTCCATTTCTTTTGTTCAAGACACTGACAATAATGACTTCTATTTTTGGCATTTATGGCATTTATAATTTATGATAGATTACTTGGGACTACTGGAATATTAAAATTAAATACAGTAGAAAGGTAATCATTTTAAGAAGTTACTTAGTTGTTCCATCATCCAGATGACTCAACCATACTGTCCATCTCTTCCAGAACCAACATGCTAGTTTCTTCATCACAAGAAGCAAGAAAAATAGGCAATGGAAACAAACTTTGGAGTGAAAGATCGCAATGCATGACCCTAGAATTTCTGTTCTTGCCTTCTTAAGATGCTCCTCTCATCTCCTCTAGAATTATTTATTTAGTTATCCTTCTATCTTTTACCGTCCATTCTAACCATCTTATTTTTATATAATACTTTTTTTATTTAACTTCAATGAGGTAATACATTTGCCACCCTTAATAAAGCAGGCTTTTTTATTTAACTTCAAGGAGTTAATACATTTGTCACTCTTAATACAGCAGTTATCCAACTATCCAAGGACTGATAAGGTCTGTTTTTGTAATAAAACCTTGAAAGGTTTACTGCCCAGACTTTTCTGGATGTGAATGAGAAGAATTCACAGTAATCAGATAAAAAGGGTTTTTTGGGGACCAAAAGCCTATTAAGCCTGGGTCAGAACACTCCCATCCTCTATCAACCTTGCAGCCTCCAATCCCAACCATGCAATAGAGAGGGACTGGGAAGTGTGTTGTATCCTGCTATCACTTGATTAAGTCTGGTGGACTCAAGTGCATTCATGTCAAGAATGCTTGTATAATAAAGTATATTATTATGTTTATGACACACTCTCTCTCTCGCTGTATACATATGTATCGGTGGTGGAATTCAAATTTTTTTACTACCGGTTCATGTGGGCATGGCCTGGCCGTAGCTGGGGGTCATGTGATTGGGTGGAAAGTTTCTGTAAGCAGGGCAATAAAGATTAGGCTAGAATAGATTCTAGAAACAACACCAGAATGTTTGTTTCCTGCATTCCTTACAGGATTAATCCTGTAAAGTGGAAAAAAAAACAAAAGGAGATTTCTTCTAACAACTAGTTCTCCGAACTGCTTAGAAAATTTACTACCAGTTCTAGCAAACCTGCTAGAACCTGCTGAATTTCACCTCTGATATGTATATAAGATATATGTATCATGGTATATCACATCATATATTACGTCACATCACATATCGTATATCGTGTATTGTATATCATATAGATCATATATCAATATTTAGAAATCAAAGATAATACCTTTGTAAGATACATGATGATTGCATGACTTCAGGATTGTTCACTTAGGAATTGCTGGATTGAAATATGTTACAGTACTTTTAACATTAGATTGTGTACTTTCAGAACAGTATATGCAGTATTACTGGATTTTCTGCTTCACAGTTCCTTAATCTGCTTACTAAATATATTTGATATTGGTAGCATTAATCTGCATGATTTCTAGTTACATCTGGTCAGTGCTGGAATCTATCCCCTGCAGAGTAAGAAACAAATAGGGAAACTGTTGATATTTAAAAACCATGTTTAAAAAGGAAATTGCTAAGTAAAATACTAAAGTGCCATCTGGCGGTCATCTGAGATTTAACTGTTGAAAACATCTGCTGCAGAGTTAGAGAGAAATTGCACATAGATATCACATACCTATGATGATTCCTTTCTCCTCGATGGTCATCCCATGCAGATTTTGATTTCATGCAACACACGGATATGAACTATAAGTAGAAATTTACCAACTGCTATAAAAACTTGAGTTTCATTTAGCAATATGCCTGCATTTAAGATTATTTTAAGCCTCTGGTGTGCTCAATAATACAAAACAGGTTACATATAAAAAGAAAAGAATAAACTCTAAAATTAATTGGGCTTAGCAATTGGATGGCTGTGCATTTTTTTTGCATACGACATACACCCTTAAGGTACATTTTGGGTAAGAGTCATGGATCAATGGATCAATGGGCTTGGGACCCGGGTACTTACGGGACCGCCTGTTGCCACCATCAGCTTCCCACCGGCCAGTACGTTCCCACAGGGCAGGCCTCCTTGGGGTCCCATTGCCTGGACGTTGTCGTCTGGCAGCCCTGAGGGTTTGAGCCTTCTCTGTGGGGGCACC
>JAEANM010016101.1:0-13387 GCA_017656035.1 Myanophis thanlyinensis
CAATTTGTTCGGTGAATATGTTGAAAAGTAGTATTTAAGTGTCACTTTCAAGTGTATATAATAAAAATTTTTCCTACGCTTTGTTTTTTCTATCGCAAAACGTAATCTATTTTGTGGATAGCCCTCGTATGTTGTTTCCTTTCTGTTTAATGTTCTTATCATCGTTTCAAAATGTGATAAATCTGAAATGCTTAAAAGGAATGGTACCCAAATAGATTTATATCAAACTACCTGGAATGGCAGCCATGGTGACCTTTCTAACTTGGTTGTTAAATGCCATTGGCAGAAATGAAAATGAATCATGTCAGAGGGCAAGGTGAAGGTGGCTGAGTTTGGCTTTCATTCCTCGAAATCAGATTACAGCCTTCTTCTTTACAGAGTTCAAAACTTGCTTTTCCTGGTAGAATTAACTTCAAGGTTGCAATTAACTAGATTTGAGATTACTGTTCTGCTGATTACATTCTGTGGGGAAACAAGAGAAACATGTCTTGTCACCATAATTGTCATTATTTTAAACTTTGTATTCTTTCATTTTTCAATTAGTAGTCAAGACAAACAGAAAAACCTTATGTCAAGCCATGTAAACTCATAAATAAAAGAGGAACTAAAGCACAAATAGGGGGTGGGTGGGGATTCCTTTTATAAATATTCAATAACAAAGTAAACAACACCCACTAAGGATCTTTTGCCTTGTCAGATCAAAGAAAAAACATATATGTTAGCATTCCTCAAAACAAAGCTGTATCATTTCTGAGGTATTAGTTACGCATTAATACCATTTTAGAAGGATTCAATAATATAGATTTCAATGGTTAAACTTTTTTTAAAAAATTATCATCATCTTCTAAAACAACTCTTACCTGGCACATGTATAATAGAATTGAAAGCGTGGAAAACAACAAAATTGAGATCAGTAAAATAGGAATACAAAAGACAAATCAAGAAAAGATTTTGAACCTGGAATAGCTGTGACATGAAATTTTGGAGGATGTGTTTTCATGGTATTTACTAAAGTAGGCTGGTGAAAGCTTTCAAGACTCCTTTTGAATGTCAAACATTAGTGAAGGATCAAATCTGCGATGCCATTGGAATGATTTAAAGATCAATGTTGTGAAGAAATCATCCACAAGTGTGACCAATGATGTTTCTCTCCCATAACCAGGCCAGAAGTCTGACTGGAAGGGGTCTAGATAACCCATTTCCTCCAGGATGCCATGAAGCTGCCAAGCAACCATCTTCTCCGCCCTTGTCCTTAAAAAGCCAAGGCGAGAGATTGAACAGAAATTGTCATCAGACTGGTGGGATTAAGTGTTGGCTTTTTTAAGGAGGGAAAGAACTAGGGTCTCCTTAAAAGATCCCAGAAAAAGGAACTTATTACTGCCTGAACCCACCTGGCTATCACCATCCTGGAAACAGGGATCTATCTGACAGGTGGTTGTGCTGACAGCATCAAAGACTCTGTCCACTTCATCAGACCAACGGGACCAAACTGATTCCAGAAAATCAGGTAAGATCTTTCCCCAGGCATCACACAGGGATAAATGAATAAAATTTGATTTGATTTGATTTGACCTGCACTATGCCTGGCTTACAACTGGGAATGAATCTCAGTGATTTTGTCCATCAGGTGTTCAGCAAATTCCTCTGCACGGCCCTGAAGATGATCACACAAACTTTCTTGTCCCAGGAGGAACCAGGTGATCCTGAACAGGGCTTCTAAGCAACACTCTGTGGACATAATAAAAGTGGAGAAATGATGGTATGTCTCTTCTTTTACATCCATTGGGTGGGTTTTAATAGCAGTTGTATTCATCTGGTCAGATTCATCCATCATTTGATAAGAGTTTAAAAACAACTGACAATCATTTACAAAAACTATTATAATTGCTTAACCTGCTGCAATTCCATGCAACAATATTTCTCTCATTTCCCACTGATGCCAATTTTTTTTCATATAACATAATACCCACTTAAGTACTAATTTCCCCATATTTTGTCTTCTAAAAAGATGGATTTTCTTTCATATTTCCTGAAAAGCCTTTCTTGTATAATACTTTTTTTTTTTTACAATGGTACATTGTAAAATAAACCAGTCAGCACATTTATCTTTCAATCACAGCATTCTTTCACTTCATCTTCATCCAGGCATTAAATAATTTTCTAATAATTGGCTGGACCATAAGTTCAGAGATGAAATGCTCGCTTGATTTGGCAAAGCAACAGCTTTACCCCCAAAACTGGATTTCTATTATTCTCTGAATTTCATAAAACCATGAGAATTGTGCTCAGAAAAACAAAACGAAAAAGCAAATAGGACCTGTCTAATGACGTATAAGTAGAAGGTCAAGATAATGCCCCCCCCAAATTGTCTTGCAATGATTTCTAAACATGTCCTGAAATATAAGATTTAATTCATAATTTATTCAGGATGATAGTAACTAGTCATAGTCAGTTAGGCTGTCTATATTGATTTGATTGCAATTATTCTCTAGTCGTTTTATTACATTGTTTTCCTTCCATTTATTTTTCCCTCAGTATGCTTTTTTAACATATAAAGATTGGACTTTATTGGCTTAAAAGTGGCATTTCCCATCTTCTGGACATGCAAAAGTGCATGGCTGCACAGCTACCCCTTGTGTTTTAGAACTGCAATAATGTTTGTTAAGTTTTATATTGTTAGCTTTTAAGCAGGAACATACAAAGAACCAATTTTCCTTGAATTGGGTAAAGGTAAAAATTCTTGGTTGAAGACCTGTCTGCTAGGTAGGAGGTTCAATATGCATCTCACTTTGGAACTAACTAAGAGTTATCCCAATGAGGTTTTAAAATTGCCCTCCCCTCCAGTTTATAACACGGAAGGAAGGAAGGAAGGAAGGAAACACATTCAAGGCAGCCCATTTATTTTTCTTTTTTATATATATTTATTTTTAAAAAAACATACATACATACATACATACATACACAAACACAACATAAAATCGATTTATTTATTTTCGATGCAAATATCTAACCTTTAACCCTACTGAGTTTTCTGTATGTACATTATTTACATAGTACGTCTCTTCAGTTATTTTTGTCATATATTTACATATATATATATACAGTATATAGATTTACGTTTCCTGTTCTTTATTAATCCAATCATATAATAAATTCCAAGCCCATTTATTTTTCTAATTCCAGCTACTGCATGAAGGTAAAATTCAAAATCCATTTTAGCAGCCAATAGAGTTGGGATGAAATAGCTGCTTTATATAACTTTAAGATAAATTCACCTCTGATAAATCACAGTGTATTTTAGTAGCTTCTCCAAGTCGAAAATGAACTTGTTACTATCAGCTTTAGAAGAAAAGGAAAGAAGGAGCCAGCAATTTTCTACATAGTTCTCCATTTAAAAGACATTCCTATTTACTACAGTTAGAGGAGGAGTTGTTAAATTCTCAAGTTAGCAATTTAAGCTTAAGCATAAGAACCAGGGGGGATGAACGAAGTAGAAATTGTTTTTAACACAGCTTCTGTTGAACATATTTCTAGTTGAAACATTGTTCCATAAAAATAAGTCTCATGTTTGCCAATAAATATTCTAGATTATTGAGTGACGTGATAGATGTTACCTCACTTGAGATATTAGTGATTTCTCATTGATTCCTTTTGAAATTATAATTTAATGATTACAGGTAGTCCTCCACTTATGACCATAACTGAGCCCCAAATTTCTGCTGTTAAGTGAGACATTTGTTAAGTGAGTTTTGCCCCATTTCCCAACTTTTCTTGCCATTAAGTGAATCACTGCAGTTAATAAGTTAGTAACCTAGTTGTTAAGTGAATCTGGACTTTGCTTATCAGAAGGTCGCAAGAGGGGATCACATGACTCCAGGACACAGCAAAGACCATAAATATGAACCAGTTGCCAAGCATCTGAATTCTAATCACATCTTCATGAGAATGCTTCAATTGCTGAATTCATGTCCAGAAAATGATTCCCCTAGATTTGCCAGGATTTCAACAATCGTGTCCCATTTTGAAAAGCTAAGAATTAAGGCAATGCTGATTTAAAATATATATTATGGGAAGGCTTGAAACTTGACTTTCTAGGCAAGTTTTTGATATAGCTTCCAAATCAAATCAAATAACATTTGTATCACTCCAAGAAGATTCAACTGCTTTCTGTAGTGCTAAATTAGAATCTGGAATTATTTTAATCAAATATTGAATCTTAATAAATTTCAAATATGGCCAAGAAAGTACTCTTGGCATAAAGTATTTGCATAAGAAATTGGTTTAGAATCAATCCAAATCCTAAAATTGGAAAAATTAAATTTTAACTCAATTCAGTTCATTAGAAATCCTGGATTAGCATATTACCTTTTTAAAGTAGCACAGCATATTTTGTTTTAAAATCGGTATGGTTTATTACATTGAAATAATATATTACTTGTAACACAACTGTGAACTTTGGATTGCAATTTAACAATCTCCTTTAAAACACATTACAGCTTATTGAAAGATGTAATTGAAACTACTCTTGTCTGCTATAGTTAATGCAAGAGTTCATGGTAAATAAGCTCTGATCATTTATATATTGCTGCCATTGTTTCTCATACAGTTAGTTGGTATCATTTGAAGATGGTGTCCTTCTCCATAACGCTGTAAGTTATTCTCCTCATAAAAAAAGTTTTCAGTAGCTGAACTGTAATAATATATAAATCATAAGTCTAATAAGCAAATTAAACCATTCAGTTTTTTCTAAGTCAACTTTCTCATCAGTACCAAACCTACCTCCTGGTATCTCTATGATTTTTCAGTATTCCTTATGAAGAATTTCACAAGCAAGATACCAATTCCAAGATGATTCCAACTTCTGTTCTAGATGGGGCTGTGTTTTCCCTGAAAAAGCAAAGGTGTTCTGTATTAATGGCTTCTGTTTTAAGAGCAGGTAGAAACCATGGCTTGGAAGACTATAGTCCAACTATAGTTGGTGCACCAGCTTTGGTCTTTCCTGGAAGACCAAAGGAGGCCCATTGGCTACTCACATTTTTGCCATCTTTTCTCAGCCCTTCAAGGTAGATCAAGAAATAGAAGCAGCAGCAATTACAGGAATGCTTAATTTAGAAGGATAGAATAACAGAATCTGAGTTTCTTTCTTTCTTTAGATTTATATGGCCATCCTTCTTGCCAAAATGACTCTGGGCAGCAAAGTGTAAATATAAAAGCAACAATATAAATAATTGCAAAGACCACACAACATACAAGCCATAAAAGTGAAACTGAGAATAAAAACCCACAGAATGATGTTAAATCATGTAGGCTTCCCTAACATGCTGACACCCATGCCTATTCAAACAGCCAAATCTTATTATATTCAAATTTGCCATGCCAATTAGCAAAACATGTTACGTATTCATGGCTCTCCTCCATTCAGGTCATATTGTAAGCTCCTCACAAATCTAATTTAGTGAAAACGTGTGCCTTCTGAACTTGATCCAGGAGGTCCAAAATAAGAGGTAATTATTCATAATGGAACTCAGAAATCAGTAATCTTGCACAATTCTAAGGAATTATATTTCCTGTTTACAAAAACATTGGCACAGGTGTGGAAGATTAAGACCGTATAGTATAAATCAATTGTTCAGATTTTTCCCCCAAAAATATTTTAAAGACTTCTGGTAATGTAAAATACAATACAGCAGTCCTCGTTTAGCAACTGCCTCATCTAGCAGGCATTCACAATTACAACCATGATGTAAAATTAACTTCATGACCATCCATACATTTACAATATTTGTAGGTCTGTAAAGGAAAGGAAAGCTGAAATAATATTAATAGTAAATCCATTCATGTTTTCCTTCTTTGCTTAAGACAGAGCTGCCAATCTCAGTTGTATTCACTATATGAGACCATAACAGAATAATCCTATTACAGATTGAAAAGAGAAAAGAGAAAAGAGAAAGAACTTGGCACCTTCAAATGGCATCTTTGAGAAAGAAAAGAGAACCTCCGTATTGGAGCACCCACTACTACTTGGAGGCAAGTAGTCCCACTGATTAATTGTTCTCTGTCAGGAAATTTCTCCTTAGTTCTAGGTTGCTTCTCTCCTTGATTAGTTTCCACCCATTGTTTCTTGTCCTACCCTCAGGTGCTTTGGAAAATAGGTTGGCGGCCCCTCTTCTTTGTCACAGCCCCTTAGATATTGGAACACACTGCTATCATGTTACCCCTAGTCCTTTTCATTAAACTAGACATACCCATTTCCTGCAACTTCTCCTTGTATGTTTTAACCTCCAGTCCCCTAATTATTTTAGTTACTCTTTTCTGCACTCTAGTCTCAAGGCCTTTTTTATATTGTGGCGCCCAAAACTGAATGCAATCTTCCAAGTGTCTTGTCAAGGTTTTATAAAGTGGTATTAACACTTCATATGATCTTGATTCTAATCCCTCTGTTAAAGCATTGTACAAAATAACAAACCTACAAAGAACATTCATTAATATTTCTTTTTTTGTTGGTTTTTTTCCCTGGGGGAGGGGGCTGGTATCAAAGTGCCCTCCTAGATATGTGTCCTTTGAAAAGAAGTTTGATTGGTCAAAATGTCCCTGTTATTTGATTTAAATGTTAATTGATTAAACTATCAGATAAATGCTTAGAAGTCCTAAAAGAAAACTAGACCAAAGAAAGCTAAGTTTCCGATCTTGGATAAATAATATTAGTAATTGGATAAATACTATTATCCACATCCACATTTACCTTGGGTGTTTGGCTAGATATTTGTATAATTGCTAAACTGCCATTTGACTTTTCCCCCTTATCTGCTAACCTCTCCCAGTTCCCATAGCCACTAATTTAGAATTTCTCATGAAAAAATTCATGTACAGAAACTTCTTTGCTCTTTCTTGAACTCATGCCAGGTTGTTACCTCACCACATGATATGGTTTCCCCGACTGGTGCATTTTGATTGCTACTGAATAAATATTCAGGAATTCTTTGTGAGTGAGAATAATGGGAAGGTGCTCCTATAGTTGTGAGCACACTCATTTGAAAATAAGACCCTTAAACATGGAATGATTGCTGGACATCCTGATAAACTGTATTGGTGTAAATATGTCATTTGTTTTTCCTTGGTTTTATTTCTTTTCCTCCTGGGTTTAAAGTAGCTGTTCTCTTGAAATGTAGTTCTTATTTATTAATTCACTTATTTATTCCCCCCAAACATTTGTAACCTGATTGCTTCAGAGCCTGTTGAAAATTCTTAAGCTGCTCTTTTGTAACAATGTTTTCTCAGGTCAGTTTACAACATTCTCCATCCCCTTCATATTACTCATTGTAAAGATTCTGGTAAACCTGACAGGTAAGCTATTGTATAAGTTCTGATTCAAATCTGCAGATTGCAGTATTAAGTAAACCATATTGACATTCCATGATAGAGCTTGGAGAAAAGGAACCCACACTCAAAGAACAAAAGAATAGTGAGGGGAAGGTTAAGAATGTTAAATCTAAAAGTTAGTTTAATTATACTGTGATTTATTGACTGTAGCTTACCTGACACCTGTTCCTTAGCTGACCTTCTAAAAGAGTCATTTCTTAATCAACAGTGGAATTGTGAACTTAATGGCATTTTTATCAGTGCTCAGTCACACCTAAATTGTTTTTTTTAACAAAACCCAAAGAATTCTACCTTTCAAAACCCCACCCTTTTACATCCCAATTTCATTTTGCTCACATTATATACCCAATTGTTTTAAACCATATAATGTATCAGAGAGGAGAATATTTTTATTAAGGAGTTGGCTACAATAAATGATGCCCAGGTTCCATGGATTAAAGTGTTTGCCGTGCTTTCAAAGATGCCTCTGGACTATTTGGATTACAAAAAGAATGTATATTCATACCGAAGAAACTAATGGAACAGTTTAACCTTCACATTACACTGGGTATAGCACCTACACTAATATGAAATCTGTATATTTTAAGGAGGTGATGTTTACAGCTATGAAAATAGAACACTGCATATTTACTAGTTTAAGAAGTTACTGCAAGAAAAAAAGCATATAGTGGGCTTGTGTCTTACCACAATGTGTGCTGGTTGAGATAGCTTCCCCAGATGTATCTCATTTTAAGAACTTTACTTCCAATCTAAATTTAACATGACATTTTTATTTAGATAATGATTTGTCATGACCTTTAAAATACCAATAAAGCTTAAATCAAATAAACTTCTACATCTACTTTGATCTTTTTTATTATTTATTTTATGTATCAAACTGGGCTCATGGTCTTTTAAAGTATGGCTCTTAGTCTACTGCTGAGAAAGAAGGTAAGGTCATCAAGTTGACTGAAGGTGTACAGCCATGTTTTACAATATAATGCAAACAAGGCAACTTGCAATAATTAATTGATAGAGGAGGAGGAAAAAGAAAAAAAAAAGAATGTTTTGTAAAACATTAACAAAGTTTTGTCCATGCAACAGGAATCTCTCTCTTGTACCCTGCAAATTTCTATTTGTGGTTATTGATTTATTTTAAGGAGGGGATTGTAAATCTTTGATTATAATCTGCATTTTTTATTTTCATTATTGTTATTGTCCTAATATCCATTTGTGTGCAATTTGTGTTTCGCCTTACTATTCTTAATATTTGTTCTCAAGCACTTTCTATTAGATAAGGATTCTATGCAGAGAATTCTTTCCAAAATATACATGATGATGTAACACTTTGAAATCTAATACAGATGTGTTTGATTTTATTTTTTTTAAGAAACGCCTCATTCCAAAGCACATGTTTATAAAATTACAGCCCCAGAATTTCTCCATAATTGATCTGGACTGCAAAAATCCAGCTGACTGACTGATGGTAGCAAAGAGACACAAAATACTCTGTTTCTCTCTAGTTGACCATATTTAAGAGGGCTTGAAAAACAGTCTGTTTTGGAATTAATATTATAACCATTTCAAGCCTCAGCAATCTGTGGTAAAACACTAAATGTAATCAGTTTCATTCATTGCCTGTCTGGCCAACAAAGTGGTTATCCTGTTTTACTTCTGACAGATTTATCCAAGTAACAAATAAATATATGGTTAGGAGAAGAAAAATTATGTGAAATGTGGCTAGAGAGGAAATGGGATTGAGGTAAGGATATTCTTAACGGGACAACTATTCAACTTGTGTTTCTTTGTGCAGGCAGAATAGGTAGGAATGTTGTGGCAATGGCTATTCATTGGAGGCAATGAAGTCAACTTTTAATTGGCCAGATCTGTTGGTTCATTCAGGTGTGGCTGATAATCAATAGTAAGAGGCAACCCTTTCTTATAATGAAAGGTGCAACAAAGCCTTTGTGCAGGTGATGGCTGTCTTGATGGGCAGGTGTTTTCATGTACTCTGATAAGTGTAAGCTTCCTGGCTTCTACAGGAAGTTTACACAAGCCTTGCACAAATAAAATGCTCTTTCATTTGCCCTTACCTGTCAGCAAAAAATGCACCTTAGTAAGAAAAGAGCCAAGGGGACTAAAGAAATGGTGTTTTATTGTACAAGAATCCAACCTCAAAAAAAAATAATCCTCTATTTTGGTTGAAAACACTTGATTTGCCAATATTACATTTGCTTCTCTAAATAAGCTATATCAAAGAGAACACCTGGTTGGTTGAGAGATTTTGGAGTGAGATTTTTTTTAATATGAATTATAATAAGCATATGTTAGGACTTTAGTCTTAGCTTTCTTCTGTTTCAACATCAAAAGGATGTTGATAATGGTTTTTTTAATTGTTCAGGCAGAGTAATTTCCCAAAGAGGGCGTCCAAGAATTGAGTAAAACCTGGTGGTCTGGACAGAACTGTTTCCAAGAACTACTAAAAGAGGATTCTGGGATTCTATAGTTGCTACTCCCTCAACCATACAATGATAACTTAATCAGTGGCTACCACAAAATAACCTTCCCTTCACTATATAGAGAGAAATTGGCTTTCAAAGAAGCCAGAAGTTTATGGGTGCATCATCACTGGAGGTTTTTAAGAAGGGACTGGGCCAGTGGTGGCAATTCTAGCAAACCAGTAGTAGCAATGAATGTTTGACCCTGCTCACCCCCCCCATCCTGTCCTATATCCCCGCCTTTATTCTTTATTTCAGCTGAATTGTGTGGAACAGCTGTTTTGCCCACTTCCACATCCTTCCTACTCACCCATGCTGCCTCTGGTAAGTTCAAAAGTTGCAGTCTAGAAGCTGCACAGCAGTGTGGTTGGCGCGTGCACACCAAACCGGTAGTAAAACCAGTTGCATCCGACCACTAGACTGGACAGTCACTTGTTTGAAATGGTACAGGCTACCTCTAATTCCAATTAAAAACTGAAATCCCATTGAATGAGATTTCAGCAAACACGAAAACTCTAGGCTTGGAATAGGCATTTTTCACCTTTTTTTTTTTTTTGCTTGGGGGTGGAAAGGGAGGAGAGAATCAAGGATAGGGCAGTTCTAGAGAGTGGAAAACTTACATTAGGAGTAAGGCCAGGAAATGTCTGGGTTTTATTCACTTCTGCTTATGGAAATTATTCCAGCCATATGAGATATGGTTCTAAAATCTCAGATAAAGTTTTTTTGAAGTACAGGGCAAACAGAAGGAGTTATTAACTAGGATTAGAGATATCTGAACAGGCAAAGGATGACATGGAAAAATTGGAAAAGACTTAGAAGGGGAAAAAGATGATTTATTGTTTAACTTTCTTGGCATCTGCCACAAGTGAAAAACTGAAAAATAAAATACCCAGGCCTACCTGTATATGAACATTTCTTTCAACTTCAGAAAGTCTGGTTTTTCAATTACTATGTTTTCCTGATAAGTCTTAATTTTCAAGAACATATGCTGCTGATAACATAGAATGGATAATGTGTTTTTCAAATATCACTATAGAAATATATGACAAGTCATTTGATCTATAAGCTAAAGTGATCATAGACTTGAAGGGGCTGGATTGAAGCCAATTGTTGAAATCAGAAAATAAATTAAATCACAAATTTAGGCTGCTGAGCCTGTGGATAGATGAAAAGAAAGAAGCAGACAATCTATAAACTCACAATGTATAGTTTAAATGAATATCATTGTGAAAATAGCCCATTTTCTTTTAGAAAAAGATATTCAAAAAGTTAGGTCTTATTTGTTTTTAAAACTACACTGCCAGACGAAGGACATGAGGACAAAAAGAAGGGCACATCCTCCTTTTGCCAGATATCTGATGACTCTAGTTGTGATTCACAATAATTGCTGGTTGTTTCAGATAAGGATATGATCAAATGGCATGAACTAATATAGTCAAAATTTGTGGCATAACAGGTGCGCCAGCTAGTGCAGATTGTGCCTGGAAATCACATTTTAATAATGGAGAATCTCAGAACAGTTACTCCCTTTTTTTGGTATTTCCTAGAATCAAGCTGCATCCAATGCTTAGCTAATTGCCAAAGGATTTTAGGAATTAAATGACTGTAAAGTAAATAGTTTCAACCATTAATATGAATAATCAATCATATTAGCCATGGAGACTATTGTAGATGTTAAGTTCGTGTAAAGAATGGAAGTGAAGCAAAGTGTTCTAAAACAGCAACTATTCAGCTCATGGCAGAACAAAGCATAACATGCTGGCTGGCAGTGCTCCTTTTATAGGAGGCTGTCAGCCAATCAACCAATCACTTTAAAGTATTTTCCCGCTTGAACTGCGGACTGGAGTAAGAACTTCCAAACGCTTATTTGAATATGCAATACCAGATTAAAAGGCCTGGTGTGATGTGCCGAATAAAAATCAGACACAGGAGGACTTTGGAGATTTTTCTTTGATTACAATTATATCCATAGCCATTTTAGAACTTAAAGTTTCAGTTTTATATGTGTTTTCTGCCCCAGGAAATTGTTGTTCTGATGTTTTGATGCCCACACAAAGCTCACTTGAGGAGAGGAGGGCAGACTTTATTTCACCTCAGTAGGTGAGACCCAAAGATAGAATTGCTGAAAAAGAGTTAAAAATTCTTTCTTTCTGTAGTATGAAAACAATGATTATTATCGGGATTAGTGAAGGAATTTGTCATTCAGAACTGTTTTGAGCTGGACGGACTTCACTAGCAATTGCTCCGTTCTAGTTCAATCACACCCCTGACAGCCAGTCACACATGGTGATTTGCCAAGACTATAATTAAAATGTTCATTTTTATCTTTCCCCCCAGCATGCTCAGAAAATAACACCATAGATTTGGAGATGATACAGTCCTGGCATGCTATATGTTACTTCTGTGGAGAGGGCAAGTATTAGACATACAATTGTTGGACTTTATAATTTATCAAAGTTTTAAAAGGAGAAAAAGGAAGTGATAACTGGGGATGGCTGAGGTAACGGGCAGAATTGACACCAAAGGTTTCATCCAATTCTATGAATTCTACTATTTTTTTTTCTTTTTAACGGAACACATGATTCTGAATAAACAAGTGGGTAAAACTAGGGTCACTGAAGAATCTAGAGTACTTTTTTTTTTTTTTTAAAGACCAAAACAGGAAAATTTCAATATGATAATATGAAAGGCAGAAATAGTAGCACAAATTTGTTTTGGGTGATTGCTTGCTTTCTGCTATCCTCTCTAAGAAATAGGAACCCTTAAAAGATTGGAGATGGCCATCAGAAGAATGATTCTATGGCTACAGTTCTAATCATACCTGAAAACACTAAGGACTTTGCACCAGTCTGAAACTAGTCTGGATCTCTTCTCTCCCTGGCTCTGAATGTTGAGGGATGTGTATTTGTTTCTAGCTCATGCTAGTTTATCTAAAACTGAATCAAAACAGGTGGGTTTTTTCTGCTTGTTGGCAGCCTGTTTTCCAATTAGTGGGAATGTTTGCCTCACCCTACCTCCTAGCTTCTGGACTAAATTAATCTTTCCTTCCACACCTAGAAAGTTAGTGCTCCACTCATGATACCTGCTGTTTATAAACAATTGTACCACAACCTCCACCCATATCCAATAAACACAATTATGGTTGCCTCCTACTGGGAATATTGCCTTCTCACAAAAGGTGCTGACATACAGTACTGTGAATGTGCTATTACAGCTCATGCGATAAGAGTGAAGGTGGCTTTGTGTCTTCACATCGACCACTCAGATTTTTCAGAAAGAGGCACACAGCACGTGCTGAAAACATGGGGTAGGGTAGAAAACAAGAGCAATCAATTTAATTTTGCTTTCATTGCAGGGTAGAGAATTGTGGTTTATGGGTTGTTTCAGTAGTTCCAAAGCCAGGGATGCTTTTACAGATATTATGCACAAATCCATTTCCTTTGCAGTGCTAAATTTCTGTGTCAAATGATTAATTTGAAGAGTTCAGCAGGTAGGAAAGATCCTCAAGTTGGCCAAAGCTTGATCTTTTA
>JAEANM010016102.1:0-13387 GCA_017656035.1 Myanophis thanlyinensis
AGCATGCACCCCCCCCCCCCGCGCCGCTGCTGCTCCCCCGGTGCCACCCTTCCCACCCCCGCGATGGAGCGCATGCTCGTCTGGAGCCGCTTTTCCCCATCAGCAGCACCTGGGCTGCGGGAGAAGAGCCGCTGCGGAGTTCTGCCCCCCCTGCTACCCCCCCCTCGCCGCTTGAGAACAAGTACAAGATAAGTAGAGACTATTTTTTTTCTCGTCCTCTTTTTTGGAAATCAAAATATGGTTACCCTATTCACTGTGGCAACCCCTAACAGGAACAGCCGGAAGAAGAATAAGATCTGCACAAATTTTTCACATTGCGAAAGGTTTTTCAGATTTCTCAAAGTTCAAGAAAGATTGGTGTAGAGGAAGTGTACATAAAGACAGGCATATACATATAGACACATACGCAAATACACATACACACAAATACATACATCTATGTATTTTTCAGATTCGAAGCTGGGACCAGCTGAAGCCTGGACATCTCGACAAGCTTTACAGGACTTATACCAGAAAATGTTAGTAACAGATTTGGAGTATGCATTGGATAAAAAAGTGGAACAGGATCTGTAAGTATAACTAAGTGTGGTTTACATTATTTTGGTAAAGATGCTTGTAGTCTTTGATTTAATAACCATTCACTTAACAAAGTTACAATGGCCTGGGATTTATAATCTGTACTATCATACCATCCCTACAGTCCTATGGTCACAATTCAGGTGCTTGGCAGCTGGCTTACATTTATGACCAGTTGCAGCATTCTATAGTCACATAATCGCAATGCGCAATCTTTTTTGCCAGTTTCTGGCAAAAAAAAAAAACCAAACAAAACCATTGAAGAACTGTGATTCACTTGATGATTACCATAAAAATTGTTATTAAATCCGGTTATTATGACTGCAGTAATATACAACCAAAATTTTGGTTCCAATTATGCTGATAAGTCAAGGTCTATATGTACTGTACATTCTCTTTTTAAACAAATATTTGATTAAAATGGTTGTTTGAGATCAGCATATGTGGGTTTGATTGGGGTAGATTATATTGAAGTATAATTTTATCTTATGTTACTTATCTATATATCAAATTATTGTATTTTACTTCAATTTCATTTTAAATTGTTTTTATAGAATTTTATTAATAATTTGGAATTCTGTATTTTGATTTGGCCTATGGCTAATCACTAAACTGAACAAGATGTGTGCAGACTGGAAAATTATTTTGAAAAATTGGATTTTAAATGAACCGTTTTGTTCTTTTTTCCTATGCTGCAAGCAGTTGGTGGTAATATAGGAAAGATAATATAGCTATTTGGCTGATTCCAAGCACATATTGACACCCAATTAAACAAGATTAAGCTTTGTCATTGAGCTTACAAACTTTAAAAAAAAGATATTCAAAGAGGATAAGAAAAAAAACACAAAGTTGGGAAACCATTCATTCAAGCCAAATCCTTGGATGAATTTATATCCAATTCAACCTTGGCTGATTGGCATTTCCTGCAGGTACTAAATATTAGCTGGCAGTTCTTGACATCCCTGCCAAGTACCTGTGTCCACAGAATGCATAGCCTTTCAATTCCAAGGCATTTGCTGCATCACAAGCATAGTGTTTTTTGTAGAGATGGATGAAAGAAACTCTCTGCAGCTGCTCTATCACAGATTGTTGTCAGCCAGGGTCATCTTCTCCTCTTATTGCAATGTTTGATAGAGAGAGAATTATTCTTCCACTGGCCTTTTTCTACTGAGTAATCTGGATGGTTTTTTTGGTCCATACTGTAAAGAGAAAAAGGGTAATATTCCCAATTCTTATTACTAGGCAGACTTTCTGACGATCCTCATTTGGTCAGTGTTGATGTTTGACATTAGTGTCAACAAGTGAAGAGAAGGGTAAGGTAGATATATGGTCATAACACGAAGATAATGTTTGTGGCACTCTAGAAGCTTCATTGAAACATCAATCCCCTATTCCCTTTTCCTTCAAGCAAGTATCATTCAGTATATCAGCTTTTTTGTGTAACATAGAACTATGAAAGGTTCTCCTTTTTTTAGGTGGAATCATGCCTTTAAGAACCAGATCACAACTCTACAGGGTCAAGCAAAAAACCGAGCAAATCCAAATCGGAGTGAAGTTCAAGCAAACCTCTCTCTCTTTCTAGAAGCAGCTAGTGGCTTCTATACGCAGGTGAGTCAATACAACCATTATGACCATGATTGTATTGTTGCTCTACGATGTGAAATTTTATTTCTTTAAATGTACTGGCTGCTCAATTACTGTGGACTTGGCTGTGCACAAAACTAAAAAAGGATAAAAAAATTTGTGAAGAAGCTCTCTCTATATAGCAGCATATAGGAAATCAGCTGTATATCAATCTCATAGTTCCAATCTTGAATGAAGTTTTAAGTTACCAGATTTTGAATTGTGCTTTTCTTGGTCTAGAAAGAAGTTCTTTGCTATCTTTTTATGATAGCTTTCTCTGTATGAAAATCAGGCTGTCACCTCACCCACTCTTAAAATGTGATACATAAGCCATGCATGGTTGTTTTTGCCCTAGTGTTTCATGCTAACTAGGCCTTTGTGGTTTAATTTAAAAATTATTAAAATAAGAAAGGCCAGAAATGGTTGGTTGGTTGGTTGGTTGGTTGGTAGATTGATTGATTGATTGATTCAGTCTCTAATTTTAAAAGTTCATATAGAATAAAACCAACAGTGAAAATCAAACATGATGGCTATATGTCATCTTTAAGATAAGAGTATGGGTCTGAAATAAGAGTATGTATGTCTGAAATACTAATTATTAGAAAATTACAAAAAGGAGATAGCAATCCTGTTTTGAGACTTTTCTTTGGTATTAATTTGGCTGCTTTGGAAAAAGGTATGCTGAAGTAGAACTATCTACTTACTTATCTACCAAAATTAGTTTTGTATACTAGTTAAAGACACCAGGTTAGAAACCTAGGAGACCATGGATCCTAGTCCTGTTTTAGTTCTGAAGCCAGCTTGGACCAATCACTCTCACCCTCATCCCAAAGAGGAAGGACAGTGGCAAACCACTTCTAAAAATCTTGTTTAAAAATTTAACAAGGGATTTCTCCAGATAGTTGCCAGGAATCAAGATTGATATTTATTTTAACAGATCATGGGTCTCTCTTTTACCTCTTTTATTCTCATTTAAAAACAGTTCTTCAGGATCTCTAAAGTTTTTATCATCTCTATGTTATAATATATAAATAAAATATAATTTTTTTGACCACTGAATAGTGTGATTTTTTAACCATTGAGCTCAAAACTTCCAATCTAAAAGAAGAAATAAAACAAGAATGTAAAAAGATGTATTGTTCTGTTAAATCTTCTTGAATAACTTCAAGACAAAGTGATTATGATGGAGAATAACAAAGACAAATGTTTAACTAAGCTTCAACAGAGGATCTGAGATTTAGATATAACTGATAGTTTCTAATTTCAGCTACTGCAGGAGCTGTGCACAGTATTTAATGTGGATTTGCCCTGCCGTGTGAAGTCCTCTCAGTTGGGAATTATCAGCAATAAACAGACGCACACCAGCGCCATAGTGAAGCCACAATCTAGCTCCTGCTCATATATATGCCAGCACTGCCTTGTCCACCTTGGAGACATCGGTAAGTATCAGAAGTAGGAAAAGTTCTTTTTTAAGCTTATCTTCCAAGAGTAAAAAAAAAAAAATACAAATGGTGGAGTCCTAAGGAGAGATTGAAAAGTAGACACATCAATATATGAAGACAGTACAAGACTGCATATTCTATAGTGTCTTGAAGATGCCACATTTAATTGACATTATGATCTTGTGAAATTGCAATACAAACAGGACATTTGGGTTATAGATTGTAGAAATCTTTAAAGGGATACATTTGATCACCTGTGCAGTTTTGTAACTGGTTACTAATTAGTTTTTCAGTCTCTTTAGACAACAAAATATTTAGACTTCCCCTCCAGCATCTAATAGAGAGGCACATATAACTATGTTGTGAGGATAAAGTGTGAGAACATGAACAAGAAAGTAAGGGCAGACTAAATACAGCATTGTGTCCCTTACCGTAGCCAGCCAGATTCTTTTTGCTACTCTCAAGCAGGGGAAAATAATAATAATCCAGATTTTGGCCATGATCAATATTTGTCCTATACTACCAAATTTGTCACAGTCAATTTGACTATGTAAAACTCAAAATCATATATTTGGAAGGTCAGAAATCTTACATGAACTATTATGTATTATGCACAAAACAAGTTATTTTAGAATTTGGGTGTATGTAAACTAGTATTCTGTTTAAAATAAAATTATCTCTTCCCAGCTCGCTACAGAAATCAGACCAGCCAGGCTGAATCCTATTATAGGCATGCAGCTCAGCTTGTCCCCTCCAATGGTGAGTTTTGAAAGTGTAATACACATGGTTGAATAACTTGTGTTACAGCAGATAAGGCTTATTTTTATTTAGGAGTTTTAAGTATTTATATTCCACAATCATTACAAAGAAGGAAGGAAGACAGGACAATCTTTTTAAGACCAACTTAATCACTACTGAGGATTTTATATCAGAAATAGCCCTTTTTTAACAGAACCTTACAGCAGGGTCTGCAACCTGGGCTGTAGCCTATTTGGAAACAGGCTGCATGTGCACTTCAATTTGTGTTAAACGGTAGGCCAGTGCATGTGTACATGCGTATGCAGCTCAACTTGCACAAATTGAGCCGCATGTGCGCTGGCCCACCACTTGCAGAAGTCAGGCTGTGCACACGTGCCTGCCTGCTGCTCATGTGGCCAGTTCCCCTCCACCCAGCTGGACCGCCAAGCCATAAAGGTTGGGGGTGCTGCCTTACAGGATGTTTTCTAAGCATCACAATGAAATGTTTTTTTCTATTGTACAGTATATCTGATTGGAACAGCTTTTTCATACCTATCTTGTATTTTTTATGTACATACCATTTAATTTATAAAGGGAATTATGTAAATGAATTATGCTGTAAATTAAACTCATTCATGTTTTTCAGTATTTAATTCAGAAAGTTCTTCACATTCCCATCAGGCCGCGGATCAATAGCGGTCTGTGGATTGGGGGTTGGGACCCCTGGTTTAGAATATAATGACATTGGATTGTACTTATAAAACAAAACTGGAACTCAGTAACAAATCTTTTATTTATCCTATTTAGGTCAGCCTTATAATCAGCTGGCTATTTTAGCATCCTCCAAAGGAGATCACCTGACCACAATTTTCTACTACTGCAGAAGCATGGCTGTGAAATTCCCTTTCCCAGCTGCTTCTACTAACCTACAAAAAGCACTTTCTAAAGCACTGGAAAGGTAAGACTGATTGGATGTATTTCAGAAGAGAATATATTGATGTATCATTGGACAAATCATTGTACAAATACCATTTTAGTTCAGTAACATCTGGGGATCAAAAGTTCATGTGTGCAAAGTATTAACCATGTATAAGGTTTAAAGTGTATATAGAGTCACATTATAGATTGTTTTTCCAAACTGCAGCATCAATATGTTCTCAAAAAGATTGCAAGCAAATAATTTCCTTTCATAGGTCTTTTAATCCAGTATTAGTCTGATTGTAAATGGATTCCTAATTGTAAATACTGCATATAAATTAGATTATAATATTATTTATGAGATGGAGCAGTCCTTGAATCAGTGGCTGGCTGGATAGATTGATTTCCCTAACAGCTGGCTATATTAAAACTGTACACAAATGCAGTCTTAAGCTTCTATTATTAACATGGGTCTTTGGTTTGGTTTGATTAATTGCTTTTTAGTGGACAATATGGTTTCCAAAGCAATTCTGTCTAGCTTCTGACATTTTTACCAAATATTCTTTCTCCAGTTCAACCCATAATAATTTCCTTAAATAGTCCAGTAATAAATATGTATTTTATGCAGTAAATGTTTACAAAGTAAACATTTGTATTACATATGCAATGTAAAAGTTTAATATGTGTGCTTTTAAGACTGAAATACAATTTTTACAATTTTTCTCATAATTGCAGTCGTGATGAGGTGAAAACTCAGTGGGGAATATCTGATTTCATTAAGGCATTTATAAAATTCCATGGACATGTATATCTGACTAAGAATTTGGAGAAATTGAATCCTCTTCGTGAGAAATTAGAAGAGCAATTCAAGGTTAGTTTATTGAATACTCCCAGCTTTTCCTGTTGAACTAACATCCATATAAGATTGATTTAATTGATGTATTGATGCAACAATCCTTGGAGCTCCTTCTAACCCATTTTAACATCTATAGGAAGTCCTCAACTTACAGCAGTTCATTTAGTGACCATTCGAAGTTACAACAGCACTGAAAAAAGTCATTTATGACCATTTTTTCACTTATGACAGTTGCAGCAACCCCATGGTCACATGATTTACATTTGGATGCTTGACAACTGGTTCATATTTGTGATGGTTGCAGAGCCTTGGCGGTCATGTGATCATCTTTTGCAACCTTCTGACAAGCAAAGTCAGTGGGGAAGCTAGATTCACTTAACAACCATGTTACTAATTTAACAGCTGCAGTGGTTCACTTAACAAATATGGCAAGAAAAGTCATATGGGGCAAAACAAATTTCTCAGTTAGCAACATAAATTCTGGTTTCAATTGTGGTCGTAAGTCGAGGACTACCTGTAGTAGTAATGCTTCTTTATTGGCTTAAGAAAGAAGACAACCATTATAATATCATGCATCTTACAAAAATATCCTTTTCTTGCAAGATGCCCCAATAATAATGTGCTGTAATATTTGCCTCCTTACACATCTGGCATTAAAATCATTATCTTTCCATCTGTAACTGCTACTTGAAATCCTGGGTCTTAAAAAGCATAGTTGCAATTCATTTTGCCGCTTGGGTTTTCTGCTGTTTACACTTCAAGCAACAGACTAATAGCAGGGCAATTTTAATAAGGAGGGAAAAAATTAAATGTATATAGATTGATAGGCAGGGGGAAAGAGACAAACAGAATTGTTTTTGCAAAGAATTTTTGTGCAAAGTTGTTTGAATCTATCATTTGATTCTCTACCTAGACAGATATTGTTCTGGTTCAGGTCTTCATACACATGAAGGCATACCTGGTTGTATGCCACAACTAATGCGGAGATAAGCAACCCCTGGCTGAGAGCCCAGAATGCTATCTTAATTAAAACCAAAGTTTGATAGCAACTTACAGATTGTCTGAAAGCCTTCAGTGAATTCAGCTAAGTGAATAAACTGTTGCTTCCTGCAAAATTCCCCTTCTGTCGCCCCACCTATAAGCTCTCTGGGAGGGGCCAATCATTAACCCCTTATTTTCTTCTCTGCTTCCAAAGCTGCTCTCTTCTCCTCGCAGCCCTACGCATACGCACATCAGGGACAGCCTCCCTCTGTTCTTCCTCACTGCTCCCTGACTCAAACGCCACCTGGTGGCCAACAGATCTCTCTAGTCCCTGCTCTGACTCCGAACACTCCCCAGCGTCTTCCTCAGCCTCCAGGGCAGTCCCATAGTGCTCATCGCTGTCAGATTCCACCAACAGCTCAGCTGGCTGCTGTTGGGCCATAACAGATATGTGTAGTACTCTCTTTGTGTATTCCTATCAGTGATTCTGTGTATTCCTATCCAGCAGCAATTGATAGACAAAAGGCATTAATACAAATGGTCTCTCCAGCGATAGCACTTTCACCAACATACATATATGATTTGTCATCCAGTGATAAAATAAAGAATTAAAAGAAATGAAGGGGACTTACTAAATCTAAGACAATAGCTATTTATATATGTACAATTTCATATGGTTCTATATACATTGCTTTGCTGGAGGTAATTGAGTTTTAAATGGTCTACAACAGTATATTAAATGCTGTGTGATAGCTGCCAGTCAGGTTGAACAGTTTGACATAATATATTGTTGAAAAGTTGGATTATGTGTGTTTTTTTATTACAGAGGTTGCTGTTCCAAAAAACCTTCAATTCTCAACAGCTTGTCCATATTACTGTCATCAACCTGTTTCAGTTGCACCATTTACGGGACTTTAGCAATGAGACTGAACAGCATAGTTACAGTCAGGATGAACAGCTTTGCTGGACACAATTACTAGCACTTTTCAGTAAGTTGACAGAGTACTTTTGCACAGCTATTCGCTAGATTGCTTTTTAGCCAAGTCTCTTGGATTTTGGAATGAGATTATAAGGCTGGAGTGAGTTCACCATTGCACAGGCTGATTATGCAGTGAGAAGAAACAGTTGCTTATGATGCTAATGCTGTTCTTGAATTGAATTACCATGGCATGATCTTATAGCCCAGATGTCATAGCTATAGCTTCTAGAGGAGAAATTGTGACTCAGTTGGGTTCTTATAGATTGTGAATAAATTAATTAAGTTTGCTAAACCTTATGAGTCCTTGTTTCCGTTTAATCGTTGATTTATTCCCTGTTTTCCTGTTATTTCTACATATTTCTTTTGGCATATTAAAAGGGGAATATCTGCACTTGGAGATCTGTTTTAAGATACAGACTGTCTGTACCACATAGAATCCTGACATTAAAAGATCCTAAGCTGTATAATTCTCCACAGTGCTGGAGAATAGAATCCAAGCATGGGCGTGGCCACAACCATGAGCTCATTAGACTGAGCCAATCAGAATTTGACTGCCTGTTGCTGGAAGGGTCCAGTTTTTTTGGCTCAGTCCAAAGATCAGGTGTATAATTTGGAGCTCCAGTCCATGCTTGGATAGTTTCAGAAAAATCAAGGATAGTTAAATCATCAGCTTACGTCGAACGCAGGTAACATCTTTCCTAACTGTACCGGAGGGGGGGGGAACGCCCTCTGCAGCACTGTTGCGCCTGGGGCTTTACACGGCTTCCGTGTTAAAACTCAGATCCCTCTGGCGACGTCTACGAAGGAATGGCGAGGTGCTAGGCCCAACCTCCCTCGCTCCCCGGCCAGGTCGAGCGTTATCGGAACGTCGCACTCATTCGGATAGACAGCGGAAGCCGAGCTATTCAGAACGTTACCTAACCCCTCCGGCGGTGCTTTTACAGTTTTCCCCTCGGCGCACCTCCCAGGCGGGACCCTTGCATTGCAGCGGCCTTCAAATACCAACGCAAGAGTTTTACCGGTCCTAGGCAGGGATCGCCAATAGCGTTCCGAATGCCGCGCCACTTGCAGCCAGCGGCTTACCCAACCAAGGCTGAGGAGAGCGCCCGCCATCTTGTCTCCCGTCGTTTAGCCTTTGTTTCTGTTTCCTGCGCAAAGCAGCGGCGGCCATTTTCAACACTATTTGCGGTTTAAAGTGAATTTTCCACCAATTAATTGCCTCTTCCACATCTTGCGGTCCTAAAGTGATACGCTCCCCGGATGGGTTGAGCCTTTCCTCCCCAACATCAGGTACTAGTAGGAGTTACAGTCTGCTTTGCCGGAAACGCCAGGGCCCTGGTGGCATTAAGATCGCGCCGGCTCATTATCATTAAATCAAGTGACTGGTTGGGGACGCGGTTGGCCTAAGGCCTTAAGACTGCAACTTACAGTGGGACGGAGTGCGGAATAGCACCGCCTCTGTACGGCGGGCGGCCCGCGGCCATAACTCCACCTGTCTCACTCAGTGACAGACAACACTGTTAGGTCTCACTTAGCGTCGAAGTTAAAAAAAATATTATTTTTAGCACATAGAAAGATTATAAGGCTGTAGTGGAGCCACAGTGACCATAGTCACATATTACTATTTCATATTTTGCAAAGATTTAAATGCTATAATACAGATAGTCCTTAACTTAGATTTGGTTGCTTAATGACCATTCAAAGTTACATTGCACTCAAAGTCACAACCTGTCTTTAAAGTTTTGACTCCACTATCATATGATTACATTGTGGATGCCTAGCAACTACCTTGCATGTACAACTGGTTGCAGTATCCCGTGGCCACTTGGAGGCATATTGTGATTTATTTTTTTTGCTGTTTGATTTGCTTAACAACAATGGTGACTTACTTAATGACCATCATAAAAATGATCATAAAATTGAGCCTGGTCACTTGATGACTTGACTTAAAACCCAAATAACATACGACTAAAATTCTGAGCACAGTTGTGGTCTGTTACCCATATATCACAATTTGCTGTGTTGGAAAGATCCTGTGCTCAACTTTTGCAATCATAAGATCAACTTTAGCATTTTTTAAGACTCAGCAGAGAACAGACTTTGTGAAACAAGTCATTTCTCATGTTTTATATTGTTTTATAAAAAATATTAGATATTATGAATATCTGTTATATATACCTTTTTCTTTTTTTCCCTTTTATCCAGTGTTGTTAATTTTTTCCTGTCTTGTTTGTAGTTTTTGTTATTTTTTGTTCCTGTTTTGTAATTTGCATTTTGTATTTTATCTTTTGAAATTAATAACAGTTAAAAAAAAATAACACCAACAATCAGCAACAAATCATTATTACTGCTTGAATTGATAACCAATATTTAATTCAGTATATAGTGCTCAAAATAATTAACTGAAAAACCCCACACTATATTTTGTTTTTCTCAGTGTCTTTTCTTGGAATTTTGTGCAAGTGTCCACTTCAAAATGATTACCAAGAAGAATCTTGGGGTTCTTATCCCCTTCCTGCACTCAAAGTCTCAATGGACTGGCTGAAACTTAGACCCAGTGTTTTTCAGGAGACTGTGGTTGATGAAAGGCAATAGTAAGTCTTGTCTGCCTGATTTTTTTCATTTTTCCTTAGATGAAGTAAATTTGTAATGTATAATCTAAATTTCTCCTGATTATAAATATAATGAATTTGGTTGTGGTTCAAATTTTTATTAGCTTATCAGGATATAAAATGCAAAGGAAAATAAAAATAATGGGAAATTAGAGGAGGAAAAGGGGATAAAGAGAAAGTGTGGGGTTAAAGTGGAAAAATAAAAAATAGTGTTGACTTCAAACTCTTTTTATCAAGTAGAAGGTAAGAACATTACAGATTCAACTTTTTTTACTTCTACACAACAGGATACACTACCTATTTCTATAACAACAAATCAGCAAAACAAAATCAAATTTCATTTTTTCCCATCACAAGCACAAAATTCAGAAGCAGGTTCCAAATAAGAACAAAGTTAGAATATATTATTTTCTTTAAATAAAGCAATCAATTTAACCATCTCTGCTTTTTTTTCTTTCCTACAATGAATTTTGAACTGAAAATCCCTAGTCTTAATCTTGTTTTTGCTATGAATCCTCTAGTGACAGTCAAGTAAATAAAATGTGTTCTGCTATTTGCACTCCATCTTCAGTAGCCACTTTTTCTTCTCTTAACTTTGATCACAATTTGGAAAGGAAGAAATTGCTAACTTTCTGAAGGTCCAATTAGCAATTCCTTGGTTTGATCCCAGATTGGAGAATGGATAGCTTCAAATTAAATTCATATGATTCTCAATCACAAATGCATAATGATTTAATGAATGAAATGTTGTCACTTTTGCTCAAAAGTTTATTTTCTTTCATTTATATCCCAGTTTTCCATGTTAATAGGATTCCAAGTTTTATAAATGGAACTTCCTAGCAGTCTTCCATTCGGGCACTTAGCAATCCCATATCTATTAACAGGTATCTAGCGGGGATGGCACCAGATTCGCTCTGCAAACTTATATATGAGGAAGAAGCAGGATACATCTTATGAATGTCCTACTTACAAGCTCAGTCATACAGCTATAAAATTTGAGAAAGAACATGGTTTATACCTATTAAACTAGCTCCAGTATATGCATTAGGACAAATATATATAGTGAGAGAGGCACAAATGAGGTAGGTAATATGGTCTTCCCTGTACTTGATTATAATGATAGTTTATATAAATCATATGATAGTATGGGAGACCTTCTTTCATTAATATTAATGTGCCACTTTTACTTCCAAAGGATTCCAAGTGAGGCATGACAAACATAAATATAATACTTTTACATCCAACCATAAAGCTAAAATGAAAAGACACACACAACACTCAAACTTTCAGATGATAAAAGTCGATAATCAGGTTCCATTTGATGAGGTTGATAGTGATGATGATGAATAAATGCTTTTACTTGAAATCTAAACTCTTCTATCATTTGGGCTAACGGCATTTCCCCAGAGAACAAACTCCATAGTCAGAATTTCATCATTTAAAAAACTGGATAGTTTATACCAGCAGTCACCAACCAGTGGTCCATGGACCACTGGTGGTCTGTGAGAAAATTTTGGTGGTACGCAGAAAAATTATTTGCATTTTTATATTGTACTAAATCAGGGATTGGTCATTAGGCAGATCATATTAGTGGTCCAGGGGATTTAAAATTATGAATTTAGTGGTCCCTGAGATCCAAAAGGTTGGGGACCCCTGGTTTATGCTATTAGCTATTTCCACTTGTGAAATCAGTTATATCCATAGCTTATCTTTAAAGCATGTATCAATCTTAAGTATATATGCGTTTGTGTTGTAATAATGTCATTGTAGCTAGATTTCAGTTATATAGTCTCTCAAGATATCTAAGCTGGCTGTACCTTATCTATTGCCAGATACTGAAATAGATAAAAATAAAGCAAATTAATAAAGATCAGATGATAGTACATGGTCATAGTTACCATTTAATTCTAAAACTTGAGCTGAAGACGATGTAACCCTCTAAGTGGCATTTTGCAGTGGAGTTACAGTTTGTGATCTATATAGAGCACAAATTCCATGCTTGATATTTACTGAATGTTTCCTAATGACTCAACAATTATAATGTGGACAGCTGGAAGCTATAATTATTTCTAAAGTAACCTCCCCTTTCCTTTGAATAAATATTCTTTGTAATTATTTAGTCTGTCAATGCTAAATATTACAGAGAACTGGATTTGTGGAGAAAAAATAGCTTCAAACTAAAATAGAGAGATGATGGATGAATGGCACTGGTTTTCAAGCATGAGTTGACTGTTTAAGTAAGATACTACATTTAAAGTACTGGGATGTTTATATTTATTATATTACCATATTTTTCAGTGTATAAGATACCTTCCCCCCAAAAAGTGGGTGAAAATGTCTCTGCGTCTTATAGAGAGAATGTTGCCGAAGCCACACCCACCCGCTAGCCCATTTTTCGGCCTTTTTTCAGCCCGTTTTTTTTGCCTTTTTGACCTTTTTTTTTTTTTCAGGCCAAAAAATGGCCCAAAAATAGGGCTCGTGGAGGCAGCAATAGGCCACAGTGCTCCCCACAGCCTGGAATAGCTGATCGTCAGTAGAGCAGGTTTTTTTTTCTTGTTTTCTTCCGCAAAAGCTAGGTGCATCTTATACTCCGGAATGTCTTGTACACTGAAAAATATGGATATTACATTACATTAATATATTATATTATATTATATTATAT
>JAEANM010016103.1:0-13386 GCA_017656035.1 Myanophis thanlyinensis
TGAGGTCCATAGCTGGTTTCCTGAGGTTTTGAAACGGTTTGGGGTTGGTTCTAGGGGGTTCCAGGGGTATCTATAGATATTTATAGGGGTATCTACAGGGTTGGGGGTCAGAGCGGCCACGACGGCTGCCTTTGTTACGGTGCCATCTTGAAATATCCCATTTCAATTAAATACTGTATCCATTTCAATTAAAGCAACACTCTAGCTTTAGGTCTACTAGTCTTAAACTAAAAGGAATCTTTCAAATTAGCTTGTGGGGGTGGGGACTGAATCAGATTATCAGTTTATGCCAGATATCTATGGCAGTATGTTTAAATAAAAACGACCTCACATCAAATTGTCATAGTGTCTGAAAATGTGCCACTCTAAAATTCTATTTTAGGAAAGAACCAGAATTAAACTGAGAATAGAACTAGAACCAGAAAAACAAACTGGGATAATGGAAATTTTGTCAATTTAGAACAAAAACTATACTATACTATTAAAACTTGTTCAGGAATGATTTGGATCATAACATTATATTTCTTTAACACTATGAGTCTGTGAAAGCCCACTATTGTGACTGAAACACAAGTTGCTTTCAGCAAGAAATAGCAGTGAAGATTTTCATATAAGAATGCTAACTAAATTTTCAGTCTTATTGCCTCAAGCAACTTACCCCCAAAGCCACTTTTAATGAACATTATAATGGATTTGTTGTAGAATACAGATGCCCATGTTACAATAAATTAGAAATCTCAATTAAAGAGTCATGTGTGCAAGGGTAAAAATGACACCATATTTTCCAGTTATGATGCTTGTTGAATATGTCACATATCTATAATGGCATATATATTATCATATCAACCTATAACAATGTATATGTTATTATCTCAATCACCTCAATATGTAAATTACATATTTCTTCATAATGCAATGCTGCCTAGTGAAAAGAACCTTCCTATTTAAGACAGAGCTTGTCATCTCACTGTGCAAACTTCTTATTGTACCCTTATTTACCTATAGTTATACTACAAGGAAATGAAAGTGTGTGGGCATGGTTTAGCAGCAACAAATTGCAAGGACTGTGTCTCACAAAAAATGCTAAGAAATCCATTGTATATGAGAAAATATTCTGAAATGAATTAATATGGAAGCATTACTATTTAAACATTCACTCACAATGAAGATAAACAATTGCATGGCTATTTCTTTTTTTGGCAATCATTGACTAACCAGCTTCACTTTATAGGTATACTTCTACAGCCTAACATCTTTCAAATTCCAGAAGTAATAATGCAGACTATAACAGGGGAAAGCACCCTAGTCTCCTATAGGGATTTGGGCCAGTAACCCCAACAGTGTTCCTACTGACCATATTTGTTAGTTGGTAGAAACAAATCCAAATCAGCTGAAAAATAAAC
Organism: Myanophis thanlyinensis; assembly: GCA_017656035.1. Lineage (NCBI taxonomy): Eukaryota > Metazoa > Chordata > Lepidosauria > Squamata > Homalopsidae > Myanophis > Myanophis thanlyinensis. The sequence goes on from JAEANM010016103.1 coordinate 1,404, forward strand.
AGTTCATCCCCAGCCAAGTAAAATACTTGTGTATTTATTTATTTGTTTGTTTGTTTGTTTGTTTATTAAATATCTTGACCACCATCTTAATAGTGTAAAGTAACTCTGGGCAGTTTACAATGTTAAAATTTTTTTTTTTACAAAATCTGTACACAATATGAACTAAATAATAATAAAAAAGACAAATACTCAACCACACCTAAAAGTTGGGGGAAAGGAGTAGGGAGAATGGAGGGCATCTGTTACTAGTCTGTCAACCATCTCCAATGTGAAATCCTCTACACTACAACCCTAAGTCAACTGGCAGAGCCAAGTTCTTGTGGAAGGTCAGGAGGTTGGATCTGTCCTGCGGGGTTCTTAGATCTGGCCCATGGGGCAGCCCTAGAAACAATGAAGGACTGACCCGCGGTGACTCTGCCAGTGAAAATGGAGCTCAGGAGGGCCATGGGCTGCCCTCTCTAGCTCTGTTTTCGCTGGCAGTGAGTTGCAGGAGGCCATCACAGCCAAAAACAGAATTCAGGAGCCCATTTTCGCTGGCAAAGCACTCGGATCACCACAGGCACCCCGACCTAAGTGATTGTAATCAGGCCACGCCCACCCTGGCCCTCCAAGGTCAACCACAATCCTGATGCAGCCCTCAATGAGATCCAGTTTGACATTCGTGCCCTAGCTGATGGGTACTACTATTTTTTTCAATACCTGCACTCTAATTGTAGAATATGACTAACCCACTATCCTTGCTTTCATCACCTTGAATCACTATTAAAAGGGTTCAAAGCTGCCCTTGAGGACAATTTCAGAGATTCAAACGCCGCTGTGTCGAGCAGCTATTGGCTATCTAGGAAGGCATCGAGACTATATCGATGAATAAACATTACATTAACCCCAAATTAAGGTTGTTTTCTTTTGGCTTAGCATAACATGCATGTTGCGGAAGCTTCTAGAGGAAGATTTACAGTTTAACATGACTTATGGAATGTAGCCAACTGTGATTCATTCAGGAAACAATGGTTAAACAAAATACAGTTAATTCAATGCATGACCCCAAGCTTGTATAGTTGTTATTCATCAACTATACAAGCAAACTAATTGTCTTCTGGGTTCAATTTAAATCTTTCCTAAACTGGTCCAGCCAACATATTTCAGGTACAGCTCTCATCAGTTCCAGCAAATATGATTTTAGGACAATGGATGTATTTTTTATTATATTGTTGGGGGGGATTAATTTGGAAATATTTACATAATAGTATTATTGAAATATATATTATTACTTTGAAAAATAATTTTCCCATATGAATTTGCATGACTATTTCACCAGAGACCATATTCCAGATGCCCATACCAAAGGAATCTTTTTTTTTTTTTTGAGGAGGCATAAGGAATGCAGCCAGGTCCTTCATGTGACTTGTCAGCATCCTCTCTGAAACTCCCGGAGTGAGGAAAGTTTAAAATGTCAGCCTTCTTTTTTAAAAAAATTGGGTGCCCCAGATTTTGTAGAAGAGAAATACATTGATTTCACCTGTTAAAACACTTCAACTAAAAAGGATCCTGGCCACCCCAACTTTTGAGCTCTGAAAATGAAATAACAGATATAATAGGAACTTGGTGGTATGAATCCCATGACTGGCATATAGCAACTGAAAATTAATGTTGTTTAAAAGTAACAGAAGCAATGGGTGGAAAGGGGTTATACCACATACACCTTGACATTTGTTAGAGGTAAATCTGCCAAGCATAATCCTTCTAGGAAATTCTTGTAATTTTTTCCTTCAGGGACTGAAATCAGCAATCATTGATTTGATACTGATTAAAAGGTTTAGTCAAGAAAGTGGAAGAAACGGGATACTGATGAAAGTGACTATGAATAAATCCTAGAGTTATGGATTTTAAGAGAAACTAAAGAAAGTAGTTGAAAGTATATTTTGGATTTAAACAGTGATTTTTAAAAAAAAGGTAGCAATGGCAATAGGGCTCCATGACAGTAGAAGCTAACTGAAAAAGGAGTTCGAAGTGAGTTACCTGTTCCTAAAAACGAGATCATAAAACCATTAACAATTCCAATAAGGGAAATTGGAGGATAACAGAAACAACTTAGTTGGCTGTATAAAAAGGTTAATGAATATGAGAAAATAAAAACTGCACAGTTGCATCGTAGAAAGACGTGCAAGTCATCCAGAATCAGTACATATAGATAACCTGATTTAGGACAGATGTTATTAAGAAAGTTAAAGCTAAAATAGAAACAGAGATGTTCGAGAATGTTAAAAATCTTGACTTGATCTGCTCCTATAAGAAAGTATGTGTTCTATCAGGCAAATATTGAAATTAATAGAAAATTATCAGGGAATGCCTATTTGCTTTCAATTAGTTTATTCAGGATGAAATGAATCGCATCCTAGGTCACTGAAGGAAGTTCCTAATGAGGTGGCCAAAATTTATGCAGTGTCTTTGAGGAATCTTGGGAAAATTATTAATTACTACATGATTGTAGAATGTTGTCCCTCTATTCAAAAGCGCAAAAGAAGAAGAGAGAGCTACAGACCACTTTAAAGCAGATAATAAAAAATATTGCTCTATATGTACCTTAAAATAATGTAATAATTACCAAAGTCAACATGGATTTTCTCAAGAACAAATCTTACTAATTTAACCCAAACAAAAAAAAGAGAGATAAAGTAACTGCCTTAGAGTGGGAATGTTACAGATTTCAGCTATGAATTTGGCAAAGTAAACCATAATATGTGAACAGGATGGTATGACAATGAGATAGAAACACAGCTGCTCAAAAAATACTTAAATGTTGTTCAGCAATATTTCTTTATTAAACTAGAATGAGGTACCATGAGTTACCAAAAAGGTCAGACTTTAGCCTGTCGCTCATCAACATTTTTATTAATGACTTGAACAAAAAAACAAAGAGAATGAATATTGAATCTTAAAATATGAAAAAGATAATCTGCTAGAAGTGAGAAACACTAAGCAATCATAACACTTAATTACTTTGGTGTAGTGATTATGGTGCTGACATAGAAAACAGAAGACTGTAGGTTCTAGTCCTGTCTTAGACATGAAAAACTACCTGGATGACAATGGGGCAGTCAATCTCTCTCAGCCCAATTCACCTCACAGATTTCTGGTTGAGTGGAAAATAGGAAGGAGGAGCATTAATATGTTTCACACCTTGAATAGTGCAGGAACAAAGACAGGATAAAAAAATCTAAAAAGTACAACAGGGAAATTGATTTAAAAAGAATAGAATTTAACATATAAAAATCAAATTCTTCATTTAAATCAAAATCAAATCAAATCAAATCAAATTTTATCCAACATATGCACAGTCGTACATGGTACGAAATCCAGTGAAATGTGTATGCAACTGCTCGCGACCATAGGTAGTAGGGCAAGAGAATAGTATAGACAGGGAGGGAGAATAAGTTAGGAAGTGGTTGAGAGAGGTAGATTATGGGAGTACTTTATAGTCCTGGGTTGTTGTGGTTTGGTTTAGGATCCGTATTGCCTGTGGGATATATTAATTTAATATATTAAATATAAATTAATCATATACCTTTAGTTTGGGAAATACCTGCCTGTGATAATGGTGGTGAAAATGATATTATGGTGGATTGTGAATACAAAAAATGTAAATGCATTACACCAACAGAAATATTGCTTCCAATACATTAGAAGTAATAGATCTATTTTACTATATGTTAATTGACTTCGTGTCTGTGTAATTCTGAACACTACATTTAGGATTTAAACAAACTGGGACAGGTTCAGAGAAGAGCAAACATAATTAATAGCCAAATCCTGTGAACTATAGCCTAGAGAAAACAATGCTGGGGAGGGAGATTGAAAGCAGTCTTCTAGCATCAGACATAATGTTATTTTTCTTACCATAAGAGGAATAATTTACTGCAGGGGTGGGCAGCTATGGTCCCTTTATAACCTGTGGACTTCCACTCACAGAATTTCTGAACCAGCATGGCTGACAGGAATTCTGGGAGTTGAAGTCCACAAGTCGGAAAGGGGCCATAGTTGCCCACTCCGATACAATGGACCAAAATAGTGATGGCCTCCCTTTCACTGAATATATTCAAATAGTGATTGAAAAACCATGAATCTGGAATGCTTTAATGTGATTTCTTGCAATGAGTCCCAAAGGGACTTGATGAGCACCCCTTTCAATTCTATGATAGCAATAGCAATATTACTTAGACTTATATACCACTTCAGAATGCATTACAGCCCTCTCTAAGTTGTTTACAGAGTCAGCATATTGCTCCCAACTGTCTGGGTCCTCATTTTACCGACCTCGGAAGAATGGAAGGCTGAGTCAGCCTTGTATAATTGTATGATATTCGGTGTGAAATGGCCCTTGAATCAACTAAGTTGGCTCATTCCAGTGCCAGGAAATGGAAACCAAAGCATGCTTTAATAGGAATAAGATGCATATAAATCTTTGCTATTCCTATCCTATGAACTGTCATTGCATGGTGACATTTTATATAAGCAGAAAAAATGTTTTAAAATAACAAACCTTTTAATATATGTTCTGACAACAAACTACTTTTCTTTAGTATCTTTTTTCAACTGACAGAATTTGCTTAGGTTTTTACTAAATATAGGAGTGTAGTATTTATTAACATGCATTCAAAGTAAGATTTTTGCCACATAATTGCCAAGTTTACTTTTACTTTTTCTGTGTCGGAAGGAAGCAAAAACCTCAAATTCCTTGGTCATTTTTAGAAAATTAAAAAAACCACAAGCTAAATAATCATCGTTCTGGCTCAGAGTATTAAAAAAAAATCTCATTTTCGTGTCTGCCTACTTCTTGGATACTTATTTTCCAGCAGTTTTTCTGTGCTTTCTGATCCCTTTGTCAGATTTAAGGGCCTGTTAATTGGTCTCCCCTACTGAAAGAGTAGAGATGCACATATACAGATCCGGTGCCTTTGTTTTGTTAATTGACAACTAATACTATAGCCCAAAACAGCAATTTCTTCAGAGTTGTTTCAAGTAAAAAATAAAACAAGATAAAATGTACTTGAACTCCATCTTCCATCTAAAACTTCCCATGAGATTTGTGGCAGTAGTGGAATTCAAATTTTTTACTACCAGTTCTGTGGGCGTGGCTGGGGGTGTTGTGTGACTGGGTGGGCAGTTTCTGTAAGCAGGGCAATAAAGATTAGGCTAATAACAACACCAGAATGTTTTTTTCCTGCCTTCCTTACAGGATTAACCCTGTAAAGTGGAAAAAAACAAAAGGAGATTTCTTCTAACAACCGGTTCTCCGAACTGCTTAGAAAATTTACTATTGGTTCTAGTGAACCTGCTAGAACCTGCTGAATTTCACCTCTGCTTTGTGGGCATCTCAGTGATATGGCAGGTAAACTAATGGGTTCATGCAAACATACTTTTTCTCAAAGTCAGAGTGTTTCACTCCAGCATAAAAATACACACTTTAGAATTCCTGTAGCAATTGTTGAAATTTAAAACATTTAAAAATACGAATTTAGGATATTTCATGAGGCACTTATATCCAAGGGAAAAACTGCCCTTTGGTCTTTACACATCTGTTGACTTTCAAGTTCAGTGGCACTCCATACAAAATAGGATGTTGAAATACCACAAGCATTTCAATCCAGTTCATCTTGTGCCCTTTGTACAACCTGAGCGATTTCATGGTGAGGAAATTATGGGATCTCTTAGAGATACATAAGCTATCTGGATTGGGTTCTTTAGCAAAACAGGGCATTTGAAACATCTATTGATCAGAGCAAATGCCTGAAAGGGTATGTATGTGAGAGCAGAAGCTGCAGCCACCCTGGTTTGCCAAACTGCCTTGAATCAAGCAATTCAGCTGCGTTTTTGTCTTTTTTACAAAGCTCCTATACAAACCATTTCTGCTGACCAAATGCATCCATTTCCGTGTTTGCCAGTGGTAGATCGCAAGCTTGTCCTTTTCAAAGGCTTAGTTCAAAAAAAAAAGGGAGAAAGAAGAGAGATTTTCATTTCAGGCTGTAACACTGTGTGTACAGACCGGGGAGACAGCTCTGACACACATAATAGAGCTTATTTTTCAGCAAGGCACCATAGAACTGGGCTATCTGGATCTGTAACAGCTTGCAATCATTTTTAAAGCGTTTATCAATATCCCACAATTTTAAAAAAATATTTTGCATAAAAAACCCTGTCTTAATCAACGAAAGATCTGATCTATAAATACATTCAGAGTGACAGTATCATATTAAAAAGTCTGTATGTTAAACAGATGGACTAATCATACATCAATAAACTAGAAGAAACTGATTGCAACTCTCACTGTATTCTCCTTTCATTGAAGTTCATTTCCATTCCTTAATTAAACAGAACCTTCCCCCAAACCAGTTCTTTAGCTTTAATAGCACTAAAGAAGGAAAAATCTACTCAATTTCTTCAACCTTCCTTCCCAGCATTCACAAACTACAACACTAAATGTTGGTTTTCTACCCTGTCAACGCAGAAAACACATTAGGAAAAAAGACATTAAAGAAGATAGCAAAAGGGAAAATCTTCCTGCCCAAATTAGCATAGGAGAAAAAAACCATCTCCCATAGATGAAAAGGGGTCAGCACAGTCCTTACACTTGTTGTAATTCCAGGTGTATTATCTAGCAAGTTCAGTCCAATTCATGTGAAAGCGTTAATTTCTCTTGGCCAGGTATGGAGAGTATTCAGGTCTTTTGAACTGCCAGCACTGAGATGCCCAGGTATTTCTATGCTGCCATGTTCTAACACTGAGGAAGTGGTGGATCTCAGCATGGCCAAAGATGCCTACATAATTCTGCTACCAGGGTAGCTACTCAGCTGTAACACCAATCTATCTATCTATCTATCTATATATCTATCATCTATCTGCAGTACTTTTTTTTAATTCAGGCACCCAAAAAACCTCCAGTTGCCACCATCCACTAGCTGTTCGGGTCACTATCTTTTGCCTCCTAACTCAACCAACTGTATAAAACTCAGCTGTGTAAAAATCAAAGGTTATTGACATTCTTCTTCACTCTTTCTGGTATAAATCCACAGTTTCATCTACCAGTGAAATTTGGTTCAATCTGCTACAGTTGCCAGTTGCCAACTACTATAGTTAGGCTCTCTTTGATGCTCAAGGACATAAGCAGTGCCCTGCTGGATCAGACCCTGGCCCATCTTGTATAACAGTCTGTTCTCACAGTGGTCAACCAGCTGTACAAAGAAGTCCATTAGACTCCTGCCATATGGCTTTCAGAGGCAGTCACAAGGACCACAAAGGCTAATAGCAACTGATCCCCATGATGTCCAAGAACTGGTCCAACCATTTTGCGATGCTAACCAAGTAGGTAGCCAGCAGATCTCATGATATTGAAATTAAATTTCAAAGTTCATTTATTGTATGTGCTGTATACATAAAAAAATATTTTTGTCTGTCCTGGTTTTTTTCAGTGGATCACCTCTGGTTTTAGTATTTTGAGAAATAGAAAATAGTTGAATTTATATTTTTTATATTTTTATATTTAAGTGGAAGCAATATGCTCCGTCCCAGAGTTTGGATGACCAGATTGCTCTGATAGACCGGTTTCATTGGAAAAAAAAAACATTGTGCACCACTAATTTACATAAGGGCATTATGATATTTAAAGGATGACACAGGGATGATTATGGCAGATCTGTACGACACGACTGAATAGCTGATGACAACAATTATGATATTGGCATTTCTATTTTCAATATTGTTTCTTATTATACCTAACATGTTATCTCTTTCTACGGTGGATGCACATTGTGTCAACAGCTTAATTGAACAGTTTACCATTGCTCTAATATCTCTTTCTTCATCAGTCGCTGCTAGTTTTGATCCCATTAGTTTGGAACTTTTGGTACCAATGTGTTTTACTTTATATTTGTTCATGTTAAATGGTATTTGCCATACTAACCCCCCACTCCCTTAAAGTGCACAGATCCCTTTGGAGCTCTTTGCAATGCTTTATTATTTTTATTCCTCAGAACAATGTTGTGTAATCAGTAAACTTGGATGATCTATTAATTACAGCAGATTCCGTATAATTTATAAATTACAAAGCACCAATCCTAAAACAGTATCTTCGGGGACCCCACCAGCCACATCCCTCCATTGTGAAAAATATATTTACTCCTACTCTGTTTTCTATTCTTTAGCCATTTGCTTATCCACAAGAGGACCTGTCCATGTAGCCCATGCTTATTAAACTTACTAAGAAGTTTTCGATAAGGCACTGCTTTGAAAATCTAAGTAGATGATATCTACTAGTTTGTTCTTACCCACATGTTTATTAACACCTTCAAAAAAACTCTAGTAACACCCTAAAGATTCTAACATTCTTCTATGACCTTGAGGATATTCTTTTCCACAGACATTTATCACAGACATTTTAAACTATCCAATCTTCAAAAAACTGCTTGGAATCTGGAAGGATTCAGCAGTGCACATAACTTAAATATTAAATACTAATATGGAATTTTTTAAAAAGAAAAAAATAGTCACGCATAAACTGACCTTCAACTAACTGATCCAAATGATCAAACCCTGTGTTTTCTATCTCAGTTAGTCAGTACTTTCTAATAATGGCAAGACGGACAGCTATCACTCTTGTGCACTTGCAACATCCGTAAGATAAAATGATTAAATCTACATCAGTCGCTAAAAGCAAAAGAAATAAAGTCACTGTAACAGAAACCTGCCATAAAAGTGCAATGTCTCTTGCATGATAAAAGAGTCCCTGGGCTCTGTGTAGAATTTGTTTTTGATAAATGGAAAGCAATGCCAAGATGTTTATCTAGCAGTAGCAGACTATTATCCCATGCCAATATTCCATTCCACTAACATCATCTGTTAAATTCTATTATCTGTTACTGATTCTCATTTTGGACCCAACTGCTTTTGGCTAAGATTCCAAGAACATTTATATGGAAATAAGTACCATCTGAATCAGGTCAGTTCCACATAGCAGTTCTCCCACTCCCTGGTCCATTCAAACACTTTTGAAGCTGGCGATGTGGTTGTTTTCCTTGTTTTAAACCTCAGAACCCACAGACCAGGCAGAGAAAAAGCACAGTGCTCTCCTCCAGCTGGCATTTTGAGACAGCAAATAATAACACTGATTAGTGCCCCACTCCAAACCACTGTACGTTCTGGAACAAAATCATCCTGTTCCCCCCCTCCCCCATCCTCCAGTCAGAATGGAGAAAAAATAGATTGCTATCATTCTATCCTTTCCAATCACAGAAGAATTGCTTTGCCAGCAGGAGCAGGAGAAAAAGAGGGAGGGGGACAAATAAAAGAAAGAAAATAAAATCTTGTCACTTTCATCCTATTACTTTTCCCTGGACTTCTGTGCAAGGAGGAAGAACTACCATGATATATAAAGAGTCAAAACAGGTCAGATCAGTCTTTACATTTTAAAGCTGAATCAGCAGAACATATGGGCATTTGCTGGGTCATTTTTTTTTGGGGGGGGGGGGGGGAATCTGAACAACTACTGTGAAGAATGACATGCAAAGCCATCAAGCCATCTTTCTCCTTTAAAGACCTGTGAACGGAATGCTGAAGTCTAAGGAATAAGGAGTTTGAGAACTCCTGTCAATGGGAAAGTATTTACAAATACAAACACTGGTGCCTGTTCTATGCATTAATCCATAAAATGATTTGTTTGTGGCTTAACATGAAGTACAAACATCCATTATGATTTAATTTTGAATGCAAACTCAGCTACTGTGGTCTTTTACTAACACAGGGGTGGGCAATTATGGCTCCTTCATGACTCGTGAACTTCAGCTTCCAGAATTCCTGAGTCAGCATGGCTGGCTCAGGAATTCTGGGAGTTGAAGTCCACTGGGAGTTGAAGTCCGTGAGTTCTGGGAGTTGAAGTCTTCAATTCTGGGAGTTGAAGTCCACGAGTCATGAAGGAGCCATAATTGCCCATTTCTGTACTAACCAATATTATATCTGTCTTATTGCTAGGTATGAACTCAACCTGAATTGCTGCTGAATACCATGAAGACCTTCTAAAGGAAATAACTCAACACCAGTTGTGCTCTCATAGCTTATAAACCTATTGCTCATTTAACTGTAATTTATTCAATTAACCCAACAAATCATGACACACTAAATAAGAAATAAATACTCTGATTAAAACTGCAAGCATCGTGGACAATAAAGAGTTGGGTAATTTGTCCAATGTGTTGTGTACACTGAGTCATTGATTTGGCTATAAGGCAATGCCTAGGAAAAGTAGTATATAGCTTGCTCTGGAAACATATTACACAGTATTATTTTTAAATTAAACAAGTTACACAAAACCAAAACTTATTTAGTAGAAAATACAGTATATCTTGATTCCTCAAATAGGTCAAATGAAATTTTGTCATTTTACTAAATGTCATATGCCATACAACAATAATGCAATACAAAAATACAGTATCATACTACACACAGCAGTTTAAACAACAATCGAAGGTAGACATATCTTCATCTAAACCCCTTTTTCTGAACTGTGAAAGGCAGTTCTTGAGTTCCTTGCGCATCTACAATGAAATAGTACTTTTAAAACTTCTGTACTTCTCTCTGCCACCATTTTTCTCCATTATCAAAAAATATTTCATCTAATAGTTTTGCAATACAGGTATAGAGGTACTTCAGTAAAGGAAGAGAAAGAATAAAAAAAAAGATAAGAAATCAAAACGGTCAAATGTTAAAATGCAAAGTTCCTGCCATAGCCAGATATAGGCAACAAGGTGTTTATGGATTAAACCGTTTTATACATTCTTTCATTTTTGAGATCCAATTTGTTATGCTGGTCCCCAAAATTTGATGGAGCAGAGTCACGCGTGTCTGTTCATGTTTACTTTATATGAGAACACTATGTGAAAGATGCACATATATTTAACTTACAATGCAACTGTAGGCACATAAAATTATTTCACTTTTTTCCCTGTTATAAAAACATATGAACTGTAAAGAATAACAACGCAGGGAGAGGTTTGGGTTGTTTTGTTTTCTAAAACATAAACCTCTGTAAAAGACAAAAAAACAAAAACCCTAGGAAAAAAAACTGTGATATGCAAATTGGAAGAATAATATTGGACAAAATGTGATCCTAATAATGTTTACTACTTACAGATATGAGAGACAGAGAATGAAGCAGCAACGCCTTTTCTATTTAGTGCAGTAAATCAGTGCCCTCACTATTAAGAGAAAAAGAGAGAGAAACATTGTTCCATTACCAAGCGCACAGAAGGCATGAATATAAATACAAATTACTAGTCAGGACTTTATGCAATATATTGCTAGGAAACAGTTTTATCTAGGCACATGACTGTGGGTGAATGTATGCCTGTATATATGTATGTATGCATATTCACATGTGAATATATTCATATATTCACATGTGAATACTGTATGGCCACATACAGTAGTCCTAGATCATATAGTTTATTTATGTGTACCATTCAAATTAATAGCCTTCTTTAGAAATATGTCTATAAATGTGAAACAGAAACAAACTAAGCAGACATGTGGAAAATACCAAGATCAGGAAGAGGAAATTAAAAAGATATAATTGGGACAAGAATACTGTCATACAGAGCTGTTAAGAACAATCCTGTGTTGATTCTGCAGTGATGCCTAATTACCAACAGTTTGAAGCTAGAAATTAATGCTCAATAGGATTCTAACTTTGATTCTTCCATTACTGTGTATGTTCTTCTAGCTTGATTTTAGAAAAAAATAATACAGAATGTAAGTAATGCATCAAAAAAGAAAAAGATTTGCATTCCTTCTCCAAACTCTTGGGAACAACGCAACCCAATATAGTAAATGTTTGCATGATATAGTGTTGCATGGCACAACAAACTACAAATTAGTGACCAGACTTCAGCCTAACATGTGCAAGCATAACCCAAACTATTAGATTAAGATGCTTTAT
>JAEANM010016104.1:0-13386 GCA_017656035.1 Myanophis thanlyinensis
CCCAGAATTCCTGAGCCAGCCATGCTGGCTCAGGAATTCTGGGAGTTGAAGTCCATGAGTCATGAAAGAGCCAAGGTCCCGACCCCTGCAGTAGGAGGTAGAAGTAGAAAGGGTGTACTTGAAATTGAGGGACAAGATTCCTTAAGTGTAACTTCCTCAATCCAATAATTTCTTCCAAAGAAAAATATTTTGTTTTCCACTAATTTAAGGAGTAAATCCAACTTGTTTTTTGTTCTTCGCCTATAGACAGAATTACTTGCAGCTCAAGAATTCCTGAAATATCCATATTTAGCACCTAAGCACCTATACAATCTTGATGCAGTACAAGAATTGGGCATTTTAAAGATTTTTAGAGATTGCACAGTTTACTTACAGGTAATCCTCAACTTACAACCACAACCAAATTCACAATTTCTGTTACTAAGCAAGATAGTTAATTGAGTCATGACTCATTTTTCAATCTTAAGCAAACCACTAAAGTTATTAAGTGAATCATGTGTTCTTAAAAGAAAATCTGGCTTCCCACCATTGACTTTATTTGTCAGAAGCTCTCTAAGAAGCTTGCAAATGACAGTCCCAGGAATCCTGAATGCTGCAATCATTGTAAATATATGCCAATTGCCAAGCATCCAGAGTTTGGACATATGTTTGTGAGGATGTCATAAGTGTGAAAACTGGTCATAAATCACTTTTTTCCCCAGTAACTTTAAATCATAAAACAACTGGTTGTAAGTCAAGTACTACCAGTATTTCCCAATTTTTCTAGTTTGATCATGGGCAGTAGGGCATGGGAAGAACACTTCAAATGTTAGGATTGGTGGAGAAATTACTATACTTAAGCCAATCCCAAGATTTACAACTGCTTTTGTTTCCTGCGTCATTCTGTGAAAAAAAATGTAAAATATCACTTTCCTAAATTCTGTTACCTATTGTCTAATTTCAATTGACCTCAACCACACAAGACCTACAATGTCTAGCTAAGGGGAAGCCATGAAAAATGTCGTTGAGCTCTGTGAAAGAAAGGCAAGGTAGCATTTTTTTAAAAAAGTTATTGAAGTCAATTAACAAACATAGCCTAACAATGGAATCCCTCAAAATAGCAATAGAAATTGCTTCAAATATATTTGCTAAGAGACTTTTTGAAGTCACCATTTGGAGAAATCAATGATTTGCCAAACAGGTCTCATAAACAGGTAACTTCTTGTTCCTCTGGACACCAAGAATACGATGATCTTTGAGTTTATGGAGAGAACTATGAAATGATCTGAACTGGCTTTCAAATGGGTTATGGAAAGTGGAAGGGATTTCTACTTGGCCTGAGTGGGCTAATAAGAAGACTCTGAGGGCTGCCTCCAGCCTGGAGTCAGGAAGTTCCCATTACTTTAACGAAGTTGAAAATATATTAAAAATAAGCACATATAAGCCCAATATGGTATAATGACCACAGCAATCATCTTGGAGATACTCAGACTCAAATCTTTGTTCAAAATGAACACTGGAAAGATAAAACATAACTTATTCTTCCTCCAAGAAGCCAAGATATATTCCCATCCATCCTTCCAAGCAAGGTTTGAGCATCACAATTAAGAAACAAGGAGAAAACAGAGTAAGGAGCAAAGTTTCATACTGCCTGTTGTTTGGGCCTCTTCTGGTTCAGCTGCCTGCTTTTTACAATAGCAGGTGACGAGAGGCAAAGTGTCAGGCCGTCTGGGGAGAGCATTGGAGTCAGTTATCTCTGCTGAAGCATTCTTCTTCTTCAGGAGGCCCTTGAAGGAGAAGTGGCGCTTACGATGGGCCCCTTCAGGGCCTGACTTTGATTTCTTTAAAGAGTCTCCAGCAGAGGGCAGATTGTCGGAGAGTCCTCGAGAACTGGACCGCTTCTGCAACAGGTGCTTAATGCTGGTGCGGAAGCCATGTTTTTTCCCTTCCGCAGAGTTATTTCCTTCATGGGCAGGGCTGCAGGCAGGACACTCTGGAAAATGTTCCACAGGGGACCTGCGGACAGAAGAAAGCACACTGAAAATGGGAACTGTTGTTCTACTCCTCAACCTCCTTGGTTGATTTTCGTCATTTTTTTATTTGCATGTATTTCTTCACTTATTCTATAAGAGGTATCTCAGAAGAGCAAAGTCTCATGAAACTGAAAGTAATAAAATTGTTTATGAGGAGCAGCAGAATGGGTTGGAGAAATTATTTTTAAAAACAAAGCCAGGAAGGTTAAATATTTCAGGTAAGGAAAAATCTTTAGCCTTGTAATATTAAAAGGATGGATTAAAGAGATGGCTATGGTAATAGGATTCTGGAGAAAATGAATCTCAAATTGCTATTTTGTCTGGGAGGGAAGAGATACTGGAAGAAGTGTTTTTTTTTTTTAAATCCTGATTATCACAGGACTTCTGGTCAAATTATTTAAGCTTCTTGGCTCTCTGTTTTCAATCTTCTACTTAAAATCAAAAGCCTTTCTATTAGGCCAGAAGATTAATCCCATAGAATCAGTGGTGAAATTCAATTTTTTTTACTACCAGTTCTGTGGGCATGGCCACAGGATTAAACATCACCAAGCACAGAATTAAACTTCACCAAAGTTACAATATAATAAGGGGAGAGGCAGTTTCTGTGAGCAAGGCAATAAAGATTAGGCTACAAAAACTGCATTATTTACAGGATTAACCTTTAAAAATTAATCTTTATAGGATTAACCCTGCAAAGTGGAAAAAAAAACCAAAAGGAGATTTCTTCTAATAACCAGTTCTATAGAACTGGCTGAATTTCACCTCTGCACAGAATCCAAGAATAGATTTCAAGTTTCAACATTATAGAAGACCTTGCCATCTACGGATTATTGGATTTCTGCTCAAATCCCACTATTTCAGTTTGTCAATCTTGGCACCTTGACAATATGTAGGCTTCCTCAGAATTCCTCTGCTGGTTGGAGAATTGTGGGAGATGTAGTCCACACATCGTCAAGCAAGCTGCTAAGGTTGAGAAACACTGCTCTGTTTATTTCCTTCCTTTGCAAGTAAACTGAACCTTCAACTGCAAAGCCATTACCTGGACATGTAACTTTGGGGATCATGGTATCCACGGCCCACATGACCTGGGGGCCCATCCTCTCCACTGTTTAATGCCCTTTGCAAGAATGCTTCCAACACCAGCCGTGTCTCCTCAACTACCTTCTTCCTAGGGGGCACTGGACTTCCAGCCATGAGCTTGGAACTATGCAAGGCTGGGCTGGTGGTTCAAAGCAGGGAACTTTCTTCTTCCAACTACCATCACCTCTGAAAGGAAAAGGGAAACAAACCCACATAAAAATACTGTATTAGCTTTTATATTGCCAGCTGTCTTTTTTTCATCATCTCTTGCATCTGCTTTCTCACTGTTTGGGCAGTTCTGGACAGTTCTTAACAGACCGTGGTCATTAAATTTGCAAGAATCTTATTCAGCTGTCTGCCTGAAGTTGAACGTATCTATTCATCCATCCTGTAGGACCCAGAATCAAATCACACTAGGATCATTGCTTGTGCCAAACAAACACACATACTCAGATAACACTTGCATCATTTTCAATAGAGCAGTATGTTCTACCTATGATATTTTTATTTACTTCCTGTATTTTCTCCAAGATAGTAGGAAACATAATTTTGAGCTTCATAATTTTGTTTATCTTCACAGCTTTCATGGGAAGTAAACTACATCAAGAGTTAATATCAAACAGTCAGTTTTGTAATCAAATGGAGATTTGCACCTAGGCCTCTCCAACCATTTAACCCAGTGTTTCTCAACCTTGGCAACTTTTAAGGTTTCCCCAAGCTGAATGGGGAATTCTGGGAATTGAAGTCCATACTAATCCCTGTATCTTAAAATTGCCAAGCTTGAGAAACACTTCTTTAGCCAATACATCTTCTTCTGCCTCTTTCATCTGTTTCTTAAAACCTCTTTTACAATTCAACCCTGCCATCATAATTCCTACTCTCTCAAAACCGCAGCAATACATTTCACTTACAATACCCGGAACTAGTGTTTTCTTATCAGATGTTTCGATTGACTTTCAGATTTTCAGCTCAGTTTCAGTCTAAAACTGAAATTCAACTTTAAATGCAACTTTCAGGAAGAGGCAAATTGAAATGAGTCCAGCGGGATTTCTAGGGAAGAGCAGACAGAGTGAAATCTGTATTTCTAGCTGCTTCTCCCCCGGCTCATTCATTGCCTCTCTCGGTCTGAATTTTTTCTCCCATTCTTTGCCTCTCCCCATCCTATTTTGGGAGAAAGAACTCCGTTTCAGGATGAACTGCGACCCCCACAAGGCATCACTCTTCCCAGGAGAATAAATTTAACCCACAACCACTAGCGCAGAAAAAAAAAATTCTACCTACTCAGCCCGAAATGTTCTACAGCTCCTTCAGAAAAGTTCCTCTTGAAGTTTGCCGTACCGGTCTGCGCCTGCGCCCATCGTTCGCCGCGGTTTAAAATTGTTTCCTCGAACTTTCATTCCTCAGTCTTCCGGGAAAAGAAGCTAGAGTGAAACCCTGGTTTCTACAACCCTCGTACGCGGCTGCAGCCAAGGATGCATGCCAAGGATGTATGCTTTGTATCCCTGGGATTAATCCCCCACCAATTGCCCCTTAGGAATTGAGTCGCTATTATAAAGGTCAAAGCTGGAATCAAGTAGATTGTTTAGAATGAAGCAATCAGGAAAAATTTTTTTTTAAAAATCACCATCAGGAAGATAAATAAATCGTATTGAAGATGTCAGTTAGAAGGGACCTTCTGATTAAATGCAAAGGCTGATGTGGCACAAGAGAAAATATATCTTAATTGAGTTTGGAAGTATGTAGAATGTGTAATTGAAGGGTATTTTAGACATCTTAAAATAGTATGTTATATTAATTTTTAACCTTTTTTCCATAAGGAGGAAAGGGAATCTTTGGCTGTACCCTAATCATTTTGTTGTTGTTATGAGATGCATTTGAGATAGGGCATATTACCTGACCAACAAGGACCATCCAGGGAACTTCATACCCAGCTAAGATTTATTTTGCTTCTAGCCCTGTTTTTTTAAGCTAACACTTAAATGACACTATTGCAGTGTTTCTCAATCTGAAAATGTGCAGATTTCAATTCTGGGAGTTGAAGTACACATCTTTAAACAGCCCTAGCGGAGAAAAACTGTTCTACTGCATCATGGAAGACACAAACAATCTTGCAGCTCCCTCACTCATCAGCCTGTTTTCGAAGGATGGGAAGAATAAATATTTCTCTTATAGAATACCAATTTTTCTCTCATATAGAATACCAATTTTTAAAAATACAGATTATGCTTTTCTGAATTATGTTAGGATTGAGCAGCACAGTCCTATAAGAACCACACTTTGGATTCCACTCCACAGTATGCCACCAAGCCCAAGCTCATGCTTGCTAGCGCAGGGTTAGTCACAGGAGAGCTTTCAATCCTGGAACTATTTTATGTAATGATTTATTTCACAGATTTATATGAATGCCCATCTAAAACATATGACCCTGAATGGCTAACATTAAAAATTAATGAAATGATAACATAAACAAAAAATATAAAATGCATAGCAGCTGAGAAAATTATAAAAGCAATAATTATCATTCAGTATAAACAGGAAAAGGCTTTATTGCACATAAATGGCTACAGGATTGCAAGCACAAAGCTAGGTTTTCAGGACTACAGATCTTTAGGTTTGTATTTGTCCAATGCCCTTTGATAGCTTTTAAAATTGCAGCTATTATCATATTCCATTTTATGTTTATGTAGATATAACCTGAGATGAAATGCCAGATAAGATTTCAGGGTTGTAAATAATGTATTTTTATTTTCAAAAAGATAACTTCATATTCAAGATGACTGAGAAAGTGATGGATATTATCTGAACAGTGTGATACCACAGCAACTTCGACATAGATGATATAAGATGTAACATGTTTAGAGAAAACGATGGACAAATGGAAGGAAATATTGGTAATTACACGTAACTTCAACTTTATTTAGTATATAGAGGTAAAGACTATTAATCAGATATATAGAAATACAGATCTTGGGAGGAATTAGCAAAGGGATTAACTTGCTGACATTGTATTTTTGGATTGCCTATATGTTTTTGACAAAATACTTTGCCAATGACAGTAAAATTAGTCACCACTGGATACAATGACCAAATTTTGTGTAACGAGGACATACATTTTTGTAGAGGTTAATGATGAAAAATTGAATTCTAATGTGAAGTATTGTGTCTAGTTCTGTGCACGTCACTTCAGGAAGTTCTCAGAAAAATTAAAATCAGTCCAGAGAAAATAAAATGATCAAAATAATCAGAAACAAATAAATATGGACCGTGAGTGCTGAAAACCAAAGGTAGTTTCTTCTCATTCTAATATAGGAAACAAATGAAAACTATAGCCAAAGCTTTAATATAGATCTAAAAGAGATAACATGCATAAAAAAATATCTAATCTTGTATCCACTCCCACATAAGAAGCAGGGCCATTTTCAGGCAGACCTTGGTTTCCTTAAAATATTAAGGATAGCCCTAAAGATAGTCCAATGTTGAATTATACTTTATAGCTTTTAGAGACTATAGTACAGTTTTGGTGTCTTCTTTTTTCGGCTGTTCTCATTAGTGGTCGCCACAGCAAATCATGTTTCCACCTAACTCTATCCTTGGTATCTACTCTCGCCCCAATAATTTCATGTCCTCTTTTAGAACATCCATGTATCTCCTCTTTGGCCTTCCTCTTGACCTCTTACCTGGCAGCTCCATCTCCAACATCCTTCTATCAATATAACCACTGTCATCCCTCTGCACATCTCCAAACCATCTCAATCTGGCCTCTCTGACTTTGTCCCCAAAACAGCTGACCTGAGCTGTCCCTGTGATGTGCTCATTCCTAATCCTGTTCATCCTGGTTACTCCTAAAGAGAACCTCCTCATCTCTGCGACCTCCATCTCTGCCTCTTGTCTCTTCCTCACTGCTACAGTCTCTAACCCATACAACATAGCTGGTCTCACTATTGTCTTGTATACCTTTCCTTTGATTCTTTCGGACACTCTTCTGTCACACGACACTCCTGACACCTTTCTCCACCCATTGCAACCCGCCTGAACTCACTTTTTCACCTCTTTTCCACACTCCCAATTGCACTGGACTGATGACCCCAAATACTTAAAACTCCTGCACCTTCTTGATCTCAGTTCCCTGTAAACTCACTGTTTCACTTCCCTCCTGCTCATTCATACACATGTATTCTGCCTATGATTGACTTTCATTCGTCTTCTTTCCAGAGCATACCTCCACCTTTCCAAGTGTTCCTCCACCTGCTCTCTGCTCTCACTATAGAGCACGTCATCCGCAAACATCATCCACAGAGATTCCTGTCTGCCCTCATCTGTCAACCTGTCCATCACCATAGCAAACAAGGGACTCAGAGCTGATCCTTCATGTAGCCCCACCTCCACCTTGAACTCCTGTCTGACCTACAGCACATCTCACTACTGTCATACTCCTCTCATACATATCCTGAACTACTCTGACATACTTCTCTGCCACTCCTGCCATCCACATACAGTATCATAGCTCTTCTTGGCACTCTGTCATATACACTTTCTCTAAATCCACAAAGACACAATGCAACTCCTTCTGACCATCTCTATACTTTCCATTAACATTCTCATTAATTATTAATAATTAACATTAGAATGGTGTATTCAGTAATAACCAATTTTAGCAATAAAGAGAACTACTCTAAAGCAACAGTGGAGATTATGAATAAATCCTTCCCTAATCCCTTGACCTTGTTTTGGGCAATCCTGATCAGAAATTACCCATTTTAGAGTGAGGAAGAGAGTGATTTTTTGAGAGAGCCATAGTGTACATTATTTCATATTAATTCTCTCATTAATTCTCTCTCTAAGCACATCCCTCCAGTAAAATGCACAAAGACAAACTACATTTCATCTATGGCAGCAATATCAACAAAAACCCTAAAGGTACTTTTCAAAGTAATGATAGAGTGGGAAGTGATCTTGAAGGTCTTCTAGTAAAAATCCCTGCTCAAGCAGGTAATCCTACACCATTTCAGACAAATGGTTGTCCAACCTCTTCTGAAAGATATCCAGTGTCAGAGCACCCACAAGTTTTGATGGAGTTGGCAGAAATGGCAAAACTGACTACTTTGCTTAAAGAAAAGAATATAAGTACTTTTGTTTCCACATGGAAACCGCTTCTGAACTTCATGCTTGATGTGGAAAAAACTCTAACTTTGGGTTTTACAGATTAGATTGATAGATCTTTATTGAAATGATTTGTACATACTATTATGGAAGAACAAAAAGCTGTGGTTTGATGTTAATGCCTCATTTTTAAAAAAATTTCTTTATTAATTTTTATTAGTATTTACGTAGTAACAAAGCAATTTAACCATACTGAGTCATATGTACAATATAACTATTTGCAATCATTATCACAATTTTTTATCTATCCATCTGTATAAATTATTCCAGACCTTATAGAATTATTTCTCCTTTTTTCCTTTCATTTTCAGCGTTAATCTATCCATTTCTGCACATTCTAAAATTTTACCTGTCTTCCAGTTTCCAATTTGGTGCATATGTGATTCTTGCAGCTGTTATAATATGTATAATGATATATTGGAGATGTCTTTTGATTTTGGGGGTCTATCATCCCTAATAAGAATGTTTCTGGTTTGTGTTCAATTTTTTCACCCATTATTTTGTATATCTACATCTTTACCTGTTCCCAATATCTCATAGCTTTCTGGCATTGCCACCACATATGCTAGTATGTTCCTTCTTTATTTTTACATTTCCAGCATTCTTTTGCCAATCTCACAGGTGGCACATGCCACCAATAAAACATTTTATATAAATTTTCTTTATAGGCCATCAACAATGTCAATCTACAGTTCCTGCTCCAGTCTTTCCGATTCTTCTAGGTGTATGTTAATGCTTTATTTTACTGTAACAGAGAGAGTCAAAAGTCAGTGCTTCTTTTTCTCTCCCCCACTTTCCTCACTATTTTATATTTTATAATACTCTAACTTAATAAAACAATTGATTTAAGTTTTGGAGGAAAATTGTTGCACTGAGAAGCTTCTTGGATGAGAAGTGAAATGATCTGAAGAGGAAAAAAAGTTCAGTTCCTTTTGAAAAGCACCTTTGGGGCGATCATGAACTGAAAGATTGAGAATCTCCATAGACATCAACAAAAATTTATCCTGTTTAAGTCTATTGATTTATTATATTTTAAATTACAGGTACTTCTCGACTTACAACAATTGAGCCCTAAATTTCTGTTGTTAAGTGAGACATTTGATAATTTTGCCCCATTTTACGATCTTTCTTGCCACAGTTAAGGGAATCACTGTAGTTGATAAGTTAGTAATCCAGTTATTAAATGAATCTGCTTCCCCACTGACTTTGTCAGAAGGTTGCAAAAAGGAGATCATGTGACTGTGGGACAAAGCAATAAATATGAACCATTTGCCAAATACCTAAATTTTGATCACATGATCATGGGGAATGCTGCAAAGGTGGTAACAGTGAAAAATGGTCATAAGTCACATTTTTCAATGCTGTTGTAACTTTGAATGGTCACTATACAAACTGTTGTAAGTCAAGGACCACCTATACTCATTAGCAATTGCTGCATAAGTTCCTTTTAGTTGTGTTATAATAATATATATTACATTAGTCTCAACAATTATAAAATGCATATTTAATAAAACATCCATGTTATGTTTATGCCCAGCTGGGACAAGTGAAATCTTATTGAAGGTATCCTTTTAAGCTCTGAATTTCACTCTGATTTGAGATAAAGGTTCTTCTTCCCTTTATTAAAATGTTCCCTATGCATTCAGATGAATATGTAAATTATCTGCCAGCACTTATAAAGGTGTACTATATAGCAAGATTATCACACCAGGACAGATCAGACTCACTATATATGTATCAAATTATTGTGGATGTCTGTGACTGCTGTTGTTTGATGTAATTCTAAGGCCAAATAAAGTCTGTAATTGTAATTGCACAACTATATAGCATAACCCATGAGAATACAAGGAGTCCAAAAGTTCAATCTGACTTGGCTTCATGACGTTTGGATCCTATGTAGAACATCCAAGGCTTGCTTCTTACCAAGACAAAACTTCGAATAATGCTATTATTCTTGCGTGAAGAAGTTGTGAAAAGCAACCTAGAGACCGCTAAAATAAAATACACCCCGTGGCTGAAGAGTGAACCATCGCCACTGAAGCCCCTTCATGAAACGCCTGCGAAATCCACGCACTTGCCACTCAGCAAAGTGAATATAAATGAGGCTGCCAAATCAGCATCTTGTGATGCGGCTAAATGGAGTCCGAATTGCACAATTCCTTTTTTTTTTTTTTTTTTTCCCTCTCTCTTCTCTGGAAGCACAAAGAGCTCCTCTCCTTCCCGGGTCCACCCCCTCCCTTGCTCGGTGTTGTGCAACCCCCGCGACGCAGCTAGTAGTAGCAGCAGCGAGGTGGAGAACGCAGACCCGAGGAAGAGGGCGACGCGGCCTCCAGAGAAGGGGTGGTTTCCCCACGTTGGAAAGGAAGTGACGCCTGCTCAGGGTTCCCGGAAGCGCCTGGCTTCTGTATGCGAAAGAAGTGTTTTCACTGGTTTAGGCAAGTGGTGGGACACCGAGAGAGCAGAAGGTAAAGAGTGGTCTCGAAGTACGGTACGCGGCAGAGGGAAATCGCGTGGCATCCTCCCTGCGGGGGTGGGAATTGTATATGGCTGGACTCCCGCTTCCTCACCGTCGCAGCCTCCCGGTCAAATCTGGGAAGTGAAGCTGCACTCCCCCGCTCTCCGCAGTAAAGTGGACGGGGTAGAGATCTCAGCCGCTTGCATCCCGTTAACTCCGTCGTCCCGTATGGGTTTCCTCGGGGTAGTAAACCCTACGGGGGTCAGGGAAGGTTTTTCGGAGCGTTGTCGGAAGGTTTGGGGCTTTTTGAGCAGGAAGGACCCCCCCGGATTATCTCCCTTCCTTGTTGGGGAGGCAGAGAACTTGGGAAAGTGGGATCCCGGCCCTGCTTTTAGGAGAGGGTCAGGAGCGAGCGAAGTGGTGTCAAACCAAATGTTTCAAACCGTTTGCTGGTGCAACTAACAAGTGGGAGGAGACGTCGGTTTCCAATAAGTGGCAGATCGTTAGCTTGGAGGAATGCCAGGCCTCCCCAGAAGTTTGCTTTGAGAACTTATTAGACGGGGGGGGGGGGGGAATCCCTCACCCTTACAAAATGCACTATATTAGAATTCCGGAGATAGCAGATTTTAATTTCACCTCTCTTTTGAAAGTTACGCAAATATTACAACTTTTACATCAGCCTTCATTCAGGGAAGGTTTTATGTTTAAGATAATAATTCTGGGCATCCTAGCTGCGAATATCTGTGCTTAAATTGCCTTTGGATTTGAGGAAGGAATCCCTGAAGAGTTCAGTTTTTAAAATAGCATTTGTAACAGGAACCATAATTAGGTTTCTTAAATATTTATTTGGTTGATGTATGATTGCATTAGTGCTGGTCACAAAGATAGGATAATAAAATAATATGATAAATACATTAATTGGATGTACAAGGATTTTTAATTTTTTTTTTCAAGGTGAACTTATTTCCTCAAATTTCTTTGTCACAGCTAGCCAGAATTCTGAATAGCTAAGCTATCCCTGGAATCTTTTTTTGGCTTTTTGCAAGGAGGACTTTGGAGTGAGAGAGTTGTTGTTATTTTTAGCTGTTCAAAAATGTTGTTTAACTTCTTTTAGACTTCAGTAATAATATTGATGGGTTTTTGCATTTCAGGAAAGAGCAGGAAAATAAAATTCAGTAATATAATTGAGATCTGAGGTTGCAAATAAAAAAAACTGTTTTAGCCACTCTCTATGTGGCTTTGAGCCATAGATTACTCACTTTTTATTTTAATACTGCTGAACATATAAGAGAAAACCCTTACCAACATGCTGAAAACTAAGTATTAGTGAGTCAAACTGCCTTATGCCCTTCACATAATCATATATTATGGTGTACAATAAAGGAATTTGCTGATATCTTCTTTTTCTTTCTTCTTTCAGACAGTAATTTGGTCACCTATACCTCCTTCCTAATAACTGCTGCTGTGCTCCCTCCATAAACCCTCCTATGTGGTTGTATATTAGCTGAATATCTTTCCATATTTGGGGGAGAGGGCAGGAAAGGTGAGACAGAATTTAAGGACAACTCCCCCATCTTGGATAAAGTTCTCATGGAATGTTTGATGTAGAGCAAATAACTATATGAGGGTGAGTAACAGTTTTGGGGGGGGAAAGGTCAGGAAGGGAAATAATGTGCTTTTGCCCATGGATAAATAATAAAATTGGGGGCGGGGGATGTTGGGGTTTGACATAGGAAGCTGCAGAAATAAAAGATGTGAGGAACTGTCAACATAGGATGAAGATAGGGAACCTTTTCACTTTCGTATATTTGGGGGGGGGATCTATTAATAGTTATTCTTGTGAACCTTATTCACCTTAGTAAGAGTTATATGTAGGTGGAAGTTTTTTCTCCCCTTTTTCTGTTTCTGTTCCCTCTCTGCTTCCCCCATCTCTATATCATTTGTTTCCTATCCAGTGGGAAAGGCAAACATTCCTTGCTTGTGATTCGCTTACTTGCTGAGGTCTTTAAAATTTAATTGAAAGTACATAGTTTCCTCATCATCGGTGTAGAAGAAGACTTGTGCTAAATCTAGTAATGTACTTCTAAAATGGCCTTATCACAAGCGGAGTATGAAGAAACAACTAATTATTTATGCTATTGCTCCCAGCATCTAGGATCCACTGATGTGTTTCTCCAAATATGGATATTCCATGGAGCCATCATAGATAAGAGCTGTTGATCTGTCCTCAGTAAATGTGGCTTATCTTTTTAATTCTGTTTCAGAAAGTAGCTACTTTTGACCCATATGACAATAGTTTCCCTATGTTGTTTGCAGAACTGGTTATTGAGGGTGCACTTGGGTGCATATGGACTCTTTTTCCTATCAGGTAGGAGAGCACAACTTTTGAGGTAAAGTACTTCTCCCAGGATAAGACAGAGAATGGTAGGACTTTTGTCTTTTCCAAGGAAATGAAAGAGGACTGAAGAAGCTGAACTCCAAGGGACTGTTTTGTTGTCTGATTCCAAAGCTAGCTATATAATGCTGCTGTGGCTCATGCCCTGAGATGGCCAAAACAGGCACTGATGAACCTCAGTTATCACAAGGTAAGCTTAATAAAATCCACCAGATGGCCCACTGCTGAACAAGCAGGATAAGCTTTTCAGAGTTTAATCATCTTCTTCTTCTTCTTCTTCTTCT
>JAEANM010016105.1:0-13386 GCA_017656035.1 Myanophis thanlyinensis
TTTATCTGCTGTGAACCGCCCCGAGTCCTTAGGGAGAGGGGGCGGTATATAAATTTAATAAATAATAATAATAATAAAAAAAAAGTGGCCTAAGGTCAGCCAGTGGGCTTTGGGCCTAAAAAAGGTCTTAAACTTATAGACATCTGATCTCTAGACCAGCCCCTTTAACCATTGTACCAAATGGCTGGAATACAAATATAATGCATAAATATCTAGTTTTTAGCTAATTTTACTACTATGCTTTTTGTTGTTGTCATTTTACTCTCTCATGAAACTCAGCACTTTATCTGTTTAAACCTGAAGTGGACATCGTTTAAAAGAAACAAATATAACATCTTAGTAAATCTGACATCACAAATGTTTTCAAACTTTGTGTATCAGAAAGAGGTGAACATATTTGGACCAGTGATTAAAACGTTTGTCACTGATTCTATATATTACATTTTGAAAGTGTGGAAAGAGTTGTAATTCCATAACATGCTTGAGAACAGCAATTAAAACCCTTAATGACACCAAGCGATGAAAGACTCTTCTGATTGCATATTAATGAAAGGGACTGGTGTAGGTCCTGTATGGTTTAATGCAGATTGCATAATGAGAGAACATCTATGTGATTTGTACTCTGACTGCTTTACAACCTTTTGAGTGATCCACAAATGAACTGCTCTGACCTGTCTTGACTTATTGCTTTGATTCCTGGCAAGCTTCTATTAAATCTGCCCTGCCAGCTTTTAACTGAGCAAATGCAAATAGCATGCCGAAGATATATTCCCTTTCTCTCAGTGTCTGCATTTCACCTTTACAATTGCAGTACAAGGTTCTCTCTCCCCCCACTCCTTGTCATTGTATTATTATCGTTGTTATTGTTGTTTCAGATCCACATGAGTTAATGATTTCCAAAATCCTGTATTCCTTTACACTGGGAAATGCTCCTTATTGTTTCTTTAGAAAAGAAAAGCCCAAATCGAAGGGAGTATGACCCAAAAAAACTATCTATTGTTTGGGGAAGCACAAAGCAGGACTTTGCTCTTGTAAAATTCTGTGAAGCTTTAAACAAATGGATTTACATAGCTAAATCCCTGAGCAATAGAATTCATCATCTGCTAGAATTATTAGACATGAACAAGGGCATGTGTTTATCAGGAATATTCTACTTGTCTCTCCTCCCCAGCCCCCTCCAACCCCAGCTTGAAAATTGTTTAATTTTCGCTTCTTAAATTTTCACTTCTTCACATGGCTGGACTGAATATACAGAAGAGGGGAAACAATAACAAATATTTTCTCTATGAGGAATTTCTTATTATGATATTTAAGTGCTGCAAAACCTTTCATATCACCAGGAACATTTTTACTGATCATATTAGCACAGAAACACCTTGTAAAGGTGCCATCAGGTACAAAAAAAACAATGCAGTAAAAATGCAATAGCATATTTAATATATTGCATATATAATGTATATTTTCACAATATTTATTTTTAACCCATACACCTATTTAATGCTTTATATCTTATTTATTCATGAAAATGCAAGTAATAAAAGAGGCTATGGAATTATATAATTTTCATCTGGCAGAAATGTTGAACTGGTATACTGTAATAAACTGTTTGTGTACTACCATAAATGGAGCAATCTTTATAAGGTAACAATGTTTTAGTTTAATTTAAGATTTGCACAATGCATGAGGCATGTTATTTATTTTTCATTAAAAGTACAAGTTTTAAATTTCTTCTTGGAGATTTTTTTTTTTTTTGCATTTTTGAAATTCCACATCTACAAAAGAAGCCCATAATAAAATCAACAAAATAAAAATGTAACCTATTACAGACTACAGAATTTTTTTACAGAAATTTAACCTATTATCAGATCCCATCTAAAAGTAAATCAATGTTAACTATTTAAAAATTATTTTAAAAAAATACAGTTTAAATCAGTAATAAACAAAACAATGTGTGATCATCATGTTCTTGTTAAGTTTAATATGACTGAGTATTATTCCAGTTAAGATGTCTAGGGATTTGTTGTGATAATCACAGCCCAGTTTGGAATACCAAACTATATAGCAATATGTTGACAAATACAGTGCTACCACAACATCTTTATCTCAGCACACTTTTGAATCGTCTGTGCATATGCCTACAGTATCATGTACAAGGCTCCTGAGGCCAAGGGCTCACTTGCCAGCTCCAAGCATTCTGTTTCTGGCTTTCCAGCATCCTGGGTTTGATTTTGGGGCAAAATAATTTCAGTCATTTTCTCTTCTTTGAAAACTAATGATAGGAATAAATATGGGATATCTCTGGAATGCAACTATTCTTTTCCCACGTTTAATTGCTACCACAACAATTCAAAATAATTCTTTGTCAAACTGATGTTGAGTGCTTTTAAGAATTGGAATTAGAACAGGTTTCTGGGAATAAACAAATCACAATGCTATCCTTACATAGTGGTTAGAATGCAGTACTGCAGGCTACTTCTACTAACGGCTGGCTGCCAGCAGTTGGGCAGTTCAATTCTTACCGGCTCAGATTAACTAAGCATTCCATCCTTCTGAGGTCAGTAAAAATGAAGAACCAGATTGTTGGGAGTAATATGCTGACTTTGTAAACTGTTTAGAGAGAGCTGTAAAACACTGTGAAGTGGTGTATAAGTCTAAGTGCTATTGCCTAGTACATATCTAAGTTTAAAAAGGGCCCAAAATTGATAATCCTAAACTATTTCTGACCTTTCTGAGAGCCTCAATGATATCTTTTGGGATGCCTTTTATATTACAGCTAAAAATAATAATTGTACATGTGTGTTGTAACCAGTATGATATAGCCAAATGAGACAAGCAGTTCTTACTATACACATAGCCCTCAATTCATGATCTCAATTGAGCCCAAAATTTATGTTGCTAAGTGAGAAATTTGTTAAGTGAATTTTGGCCCATTTAACAACTTCTCTTACCACATTTCTTTTTTTATATAAAAAAATTTATTGGATTTTCCATTCTCTTACCACATTTCTTAAGTGAATCACGACAGTTGTTAAATTTGTCACACAGTTGTTCAGTGAATCTGGCTTCCCCATTAACTTTGCATGTCAGGATACCATAAAAGGTGATCACACAACCCCAGGACAGTTAGCAAACATCTGAATATTCTGGTCATACTTCCACAGTGTAATTTACCTATATATAATATTCTGGTCATGTTTCCACACTGTAATTTACCTATATATCTGATGGCTGAAAAATGCTAATGTTAATACATTAGAATTAATAAGAATTAATGTATGTGTTAACATTCAATTGCAAAAACATAAAACTAATAATTCAGCAGGAAACAGCATAAAAGCATGACTGTTTTAATGTCTCTTTGAGTCAATTTTATACTCCTGGTGAATGCATGGACAATCCCTGCATTTTTCTTGACAAGGCTTTTTTAGAAGTGCTTTGCCATTGCTTTTTTCCTACAGCTGAGAGGAAACGACTGGCTTAATATCACCCCGATGGCTTTATGCCTAAGGCAAGACTATATGTGTCCCAGTTTTTAGCCTGATGCCTTGCCACCACCCCAAAGTAATTCAAAACAGTAGTAAATAAAACTTCACAGTAGATAATGTATTCAAAGGCAAAGTCTTTCTAAGCTACATTTTAGTCTTTGTCATTGTCTTCAATCAACTTCAATATTCAGTGTCTGACATGCTAAAAATTGAAGATATTTTATCATTTTGATAAAACTGTTCATAAAACACAATTAATACATCAATTAAAATACCACTAAATATAATACTGAATTGCAAAAAAGAACTGAATTAGTGTACTTTGAATCTTAACCTCTAAAATACTCTTTTCTAAAAAAGAAATCACCTAGGAGCTACAACATATACTTAACTAAAATCACATGTTTTTAAGCTTTACCTTGTAACAATCAGTAACATGGCATGAAAGAATTAGTTAAAAATGATTTGTGGTTTTCTCATTTTCTAAAAATCATGAAGAACCTGGGCTTTGATTTTTGGAGACCATATGTACTTCAAAAATGGAACATTACAAAACATGAATTAACCCTGTCTTTGCCATCAATGAAATCGAGCCTATTTCATTATCATCATTAACTAAAAATTATAAACTGATTAAATTTATCCTCTCGCTCCTCCCAGCACCTGTCCCGTAATGATAAACAGGCATTCCACATGTAAAAAATTCAAGTGCATTCTCATCATTGGGTTAATATTGGTTATTTCCTATAAAAGATTCCAAATTATGCAAACTAGTTCCCCAAACTCCATGTGGTTTCAAAGTGCTAAAATAGCACAACCATAACATAAGTCAAACTATATTAAACAAGTTCTTGATCACAATAAAACAAAAAACTTAGAAATAACTTAAATATATACTGTAATTTTTACATAGAAACCTGAAAAGTTATGCCTATGCCCTTTTGGGAGTCATAATATGTTCTACATCTACATCTACAACTACATCTAGAACCATTCTGGATCTGGATGTTTGTGCCTTAAATTAATCTAGACCACACCTGAATAATTTAATGAGCTACTTTATTAGTCATGCATATTTTACGGAATCTTCCCAGACTAGAAGTTTGCACTTGAGCCAGATTAAATAAATACAATCAAGAGAGTTTGGACCTTGTCTTGTCTTACTCATGTAAGGATTCTAGACTAATTCCTCACTTGACTTCTCCATTTGCCTCAGCCAGTCTCTTTCTGTCAATAGGCTTTCTTCTGCTATTCCACTTATGTAATAATAGATGGAAAATGGATGGTGTTGAATTCTCTTTCAGGAAAAGTGTTGTTTCTCCCAGTAATATATAGCATTGCAGACACAAGATGAAAATTAGGTATATACTATATGGAGACATCCATCATTTGATCCCCAGAACAAAATCTTTAAGATAGCTTAAGCCAAGAAACTGATTGGCTTACTTAACAAATTCTTGGCAAGCTTATGTAATAATAGCATATTTTTATTGACCAATTGTATCTGCTTTTTTTCATCTATAATAGTGACATCACAGTGCAGCTGAGTTTGCTTTATGGTGGCCCAGTGCTGTTTTCAGACCCAACCGTATAGCTATCTCTGAATAGGGTTGAATCAGAACTTGAAGCTGTTTTATCTTAATCTCTGTGTTATATTTTTATTTCTGAGTAAGCATTATCCTTATTTAAAATCATTAATTTTTTATTAAAAATTTATACTACCCATCTCCTCTATAAGATGACTCTGGGCAGTTAAATTTCTGCAAAACAAGATATTGGTAAGTTATCTTAGATTATTCAAACATTTACTAGATGTTAATAACAATAGCCCAGACTTGCATATGATAGTAGTTTATCTCTGATATTGGATCAACTTTTTGTATTTACATTATGGAAGCATTACTACATTAGTGATTTAGCTACCTGTATAAATTTAAAAAAAAAGTTAGTGTATTAGCCCTGATTGCTAAGGAATTTCTGAAAGGAGACTGAACAAACAAAAATGCCCCAAAACCTTATGCATAATTAAGTCAATGGTGTCATCAAATTTAGTCAAGGGTATCTCTTGAAAAATTTTATTTAATTTTTTTAAAATGGAGTTTACAAACTTATTCTAAATGAATGCGTCCCCTACTATGAACAGCATGTGATATACCTATCTTCTCAACTCCAATATCTGCCTTGGGAGCACTCATCTCCATTTTCATCATGGGGAAGGAGGAAGAGCACTTCCACCACCTGCCCTTGGGCTGATTTCATTTAATGCCCAGCTATTTGCAAAAGCCCTTGAGTTTTGCTAAGTGCAGTTTGATGTGTTTTACTTTTTTATTGGGGTAATCTATTTCAAATAGCTATGTTTATTTATTTCTTGTGTGGAAGAATAATAATTTATCAATTTAAATTTTACACTGTAAAGCAGGATTTTATTTCAGTGCTGGACTTGTCCAAATCATTATAGTATCCAGCTCTGAAAATTAGATAGAATCAGTTTTCTGGATGAGTATTGCACCTTTCATTAATAATCCAAACTGACAAAATTGAACAAATTTAACCTATGCTCAGTAAAAACTCCAAGCACCAACACTTTGATGAGTTATTGTATATACATATAATTAAGGTTCAGTTAAGTCCCTAGTACTTAAATAATGTTTTGCAGTTCTAAAACATTAGCCAGTTTGGTCTAAAAGTTAAGGTATCAGACCAGAAAGCAAGTGATGATGAGTTCAGGTCCCACCTTAGTCATGAAAGTCGGCCAGTCATCTATCTCAGCCCTATTTACCTCACAGAGTTGTTGTGGGGTAAATAGGAGGAGGAAAATGTATTAGCTTGTGTGGTACCTTGAATTATTTGTAAAAATAATGAAGGTGGGAAATAAATAAATGTAGCCATTTCTACTTAAGTGTTGTTCATTCATTTCCATGAATATTCTTTAGTTGAAATAACCTAAAAACTGTGGATTTTACGTAGTTCTAGAGCTGCCCAGTAAATCACTTAGTCTCTTGATTCATCTATGGTGCAGCTGGTTGAAAACAAGATTTTCAGAGCCAATTATCTGGCTAATGTACATCAGGTTTTCACAGCCTTAAGATTTTAAATTATGACAGTAGCAGTGACTGATGGAAGATGCCATCAAATCCCACTGGTGCAAAAACTCTATAAATGCTGTCAATTCCATCGTGTAATCTGCTTCATTATTTCCTTTAGCGACCCTTATAGCCTGCTGTGGGGAGGGGGGTGTACAGCACTATCAGTTAGATTCAATGAAGAAAACATTTTGTTGAATTTATGAAACCATTCTGAATTTTTAAAAAGTAGGAAGCGGTCAATAATATTTCAAATAACTAGATATTAATTTCATGGTGTAATCACAACAATGCAATATTATAAAAATGTGTATTATAAGAAATATTTACAAAACCATGCATAATGTTCATGCTGACTTTAAAACAAAATTACATATAGAGCAGAGGTGAAATTCAGCAGATTCTAGCAGGTTCACTAGAACCAGTAGTAAATTTTCAAAGCAGTTCGGAGAACCAGTTGTTAGAAGAAATCTCCTTTTGTTTTTTCCACTTTACAGGGTTAAACCTGTAAGAAAGGCAGGAAAAAACATTTTGGTGTTGTTTCTAGCCTAATCTTTATTGCCCTGCTCATAGAAACTGCTCACTCAGTTACATGACCTCCCCAGCCACACCCACCAAGTCATGCCCACAGAACTGGTAGTAAAAAAAATTGAATTCCACCACTGATATAGAGGTAATAATTTTAAAATGAAAACATAAGAGGTTGATTATAAAATTAGATAGGTTAGATTAGATTTTATTCCCAAGAATTTTAGATTTTATTCCATAGACAGAATCCAGTCCAGATTTATAGAACCTAAATTGAAATGATAATTTAGATTTATGGCTTTGAAATAACATATTGAGAACTAATTAGACTTCTGTTTAATACAATAAGGAACTCTTTCTTGGTAACATTTGCCTCAGAATATCTAGTTCTTTTATGATTTTTGTAAATTTATCCTCAGAGGGATAACTGACAATTGTTTATTTATTGTTATTTTATTTATTTGCTACAATTATGCCAAAAGGTTACTTGAGGTTGAGGTGGTTTAATAGTTAGAATGAAGCAGAGGATGTACACATCCTCTAGGTCCCAGTTAGCAACCTGCCTGGGTTACATATTGATATAATCTTCAGGTTATTCCTTTAAATAACCAGTGAAGGTTAAAGTGACTCATGCCAAGAGTAGAAAGAGTGTGTGGTTGTGTGGCTAAACAATATCAAATGTCACTGAATTCTCATTTTTTTCCCCAGTTGCATAAAGCCACTGTTTGTCTATGTGCTCTAAAGAGATAAACTGCATAAAGATAAACGGCAGCTTCCACTTTCAAGCTAGACAGCTGTCATAGAACTCTGTTTTTCAAGGTCTGACCTAACGGCAAAGTGAATATTGTATCGCAATTAATTAGGAGCATTGGCACGTACAATGAATATGGGACATATCATGTTGCTGAACCACCTACTCCAAAGTGAGTTAAAAAGCTGTGATACAACCACTACCATTTCTTGTGATAATGCAATTGGAAGAGCATCATTTGAGGATTTGTCATAGAAATGCCTGTGTTTACTTACACTGTGATAGTTTTAAAATGACATATGGGAAAGAATTTATGGATGGTTGGCTGTAGCTCAGTGTTTCATTTGCAAGTACATCAACTAGCCTAAAATAATTATAAAAATTATATTGTGAAATAGTAGGAATCGCCATAGAAAAGCTCAAGTAAATGGTGGTGAGAAACCTCACCAAATGATAAATGGAAGTTTTGTGACTGGTTTTTTGCTGACTGTGGCAGCTATTATGAACAGCAAGGCAGCTATTATTTTCATGTCAACAACTCATAAATCCCAAATGTGTCTGATAAATAATAGTCAACTCATGACTCATGGACCCCATGAAACTGCCAACCCCTCAATTTGCAGCCTACCAAGTACCCTAATATTACACTGCTAAAATTAGGTGGTGTGTGTGTTTTTAGAATGGAAATGGATATGCTAAGCCTCTGTGAGACAAACACACTCAATGCTACATATATAAGTTCTTCAAATAGCCTTTTCAAGGGGGAGGGAGCCAAAATTGCTCACTTGCCCTTGGTGTTTTCAGCATCATAGTTCCCCCTGTAATACTCCAATTAATTGGGCAGGAGGAACTAAGTAGTACTCTGAAGAGATCTACTTTAATACACATCTTATATGGAAACAGTGGAAGAATATAGGGTATCTGTTTATTAGAACGTTGTACTTTATTGCTTTTAGCATTTGAAAATATGTTCTTAGTCTCTCCATGAAATAGATTAATAACACTATTCATTTCTTCATATTATATTTACCAATCATTAAAATTGTTTGCTTTTGGTTATGCTTGTCAATAGTTGCAGGGCTATTCTGCTTCAATAAGTTTACAAAACATCTACTTGAATTAAAATAATTTTAGCTGCTCAGTTTTAGTAACAGTTTCTAGTCAAATCAAAATAGATACGAAATGTATATGCAGTAATTTAAGGTGGTATTTGAAGGATAAAAATTGAACTTCCATAGATCCCTAGCATGACCCATAATTGCTTTTATATGGGATTGCAAAGAGCAGGAACAGATGAAAATGAGAAAACAGCTTTTAGGGCTCCCGAATGTGTTAAGACCTTAGGTGTGAACAGATTGGAGTGAGGCAATTCTCACCTGATGTAACAAAACAAAACTGTTCCTAGAACCACAATAGCTCTAAGAAATCAACTGTAATAGAAAGATCAACAGATCAATGTGGATTTTTTACAATGATTACATGCACCTCCCAGACATTGAGGTAATTTAACAGTCATCTTTTTTATACCATAAAATATCAGATTTTTGGAAAAACTTTATTTTAATAGATAATATTTCTTTGCCAAATAACTCAAATGTACACTATATTACCATAATCTAGTAATAGTAACCTAGCCTAAATACAGCAAAAGTCCACCGACTTTTGTGATGGATTTCCATTGTGACACTCTATATTTGTCCTGCTTATAAGTTCCTAGCTTATATTTGAACATCAAAAACCTTATCTAATTTGATCTGAACTCCAGGAAATAATATAGCATAAAGCAAATAGTAACTTGACTCTCTGCTATTTTCAATATTATTATTATCTATATAATGCTAATTTGAACAATCCTTGGTGTTCATTTCAAATTTCTGGGTACTGGCCAAATTTCTGGCATGGACCCTTAGTTAAATACCGAGTTCCTTTGCACATTGAACAATGCTTATGCTAACTATATTATTCCAATTTTTTAAATTAGCATGCATACTAAATAATAAAGTTGGTTAGTTTTTGCCATTGTTTACCTTTTTAAAAAATGATTTGCACCTACTAGTGAATATCTCAATATATCTTAGAATAATACATTATCAAAAGGCAGAAAACATGCAATATCCTTAAGCTTTTCTTGCTGTATTTTAAGAATTCAAATCTTCAAAACAGGGATCTGACTTCCTTGGGAAAGTCAGCATCTTCCGACTAGGGACCTTAACCACTTAGAACGATTAGAATTTGTCATAAACTATATAGACATATTCTCCTCTGACCCAAAAAGTCCTTATGCTACCTATCTAGGCTGGTGTGTATTACTAAACTAGAAAGGCATTGCCTTACATGTTTATTGGGAATGATAGTGGGTGGTTGAGACTTCAGAATGTTTGACACAGCCCAGAAAAATATTTTAAATAATAATAATTCCACTTTTGTTCATATATTAGATATGTTGATGGAATTATGGATCCAGACAAAATTTGTGAGAACCAGCATAGGTAAATAGATGTGAACTGAATGATGAAACAGAAAACATGTTTGTCCTCCAAACACTGTCACATATGTTACTAATTACTCTAAGATAACAAAAATACTGTTGATAGCAAGCAGCTCAGTCTAATAGCCAATTTGGAATTCATAAACTACATTTTGGTGACTCAAGACTGTTGGTCACATGCTATATAACTACCAAAGTATCAAGTCTGTCTGATAGCATCCTGAATTGAAAGCAGTTAATCATAAGAACAGATTTCTAAAAGCTCTGATTAATAAAAATTATTTATTTCTCTATAGGTGGAAAAAGATGATTCACTGTGGCGACCCCTAATGGGAACAGCTGAAAGAAGAAGATTTATTTTTCTGTAGCTAGATCTAAGAAATGGCATTAGATATTTGACAAATATTTTGGACAGTCAAGGAGTTATACTATGAAAATATCAAACACTTTGGCAATTTTTGTTCTTGGTTGCAGGAAAGCCATTAACTAATAAAGTCATTGATTCTATTATGCATATAGATGTGTTCATTCAATGTATCCGTTGCTTCATTCATCATTTGTGTGTGTGTGTGTGTGTGTTTAAGTTAGTCGCTTGCCATTGTCTTCTTCCTGGAAGTTCGATGTCACCCCAACTGGAACACGCAGTAACCCACTCCATATGTACAGAGTTTAAGCTAATTATTTTACTATATTCTGCCTATTATGTAGGACTCTCCTCCAACTTGCTGCCTTCCTTGAGAACAAATAAATAAAGTACAGGAATCCATCCTGGATCTCTTGTGATTGTGCAACAATTCAAGATTAATTCCCACAATTTACATAATATTGTCAAGGGCCCCTAGAGAGGAAAATAGCTCATCAGCCGGTGCCCTACCTACCAGCAGGCATCCCTTTGTTTTTCCTTGTCTGGCTACCACCATTAATACATTTCAAATTTTGGTCTCAGTTGCAAAGCAGCCAATGACTACTCAACTGATTAGACCTTACTACCAACCAGTTAAGTGCAGAGGCCAGAGGAAACCAGGGAAGAGGATGGTGATATATCCCTTCCAGCTTTCCTTGTGTCACATAATCTATCTGTTTCTGAGAAGTGTAGTCATTCTGGGAAGTGAAGCAGCCACAACTTTGACAAATTTCAATCCCATAGTAGTTATGGATCCAATATTTTGTATACATTTAGTAAGTTGGTCCACTAGACTTATGTTGATTCAATCATTGTTGCTCTATGATGCACTGTTTCACCCAACTGAAGTTTATGAAGAATCAAAAAGACACAGCTTTGGGAGAATATAGATTAGAGCCAGAAGTAAAATTCAGCAGGTTCTAGCAAAATGCTAGAACCAGTAGTAAATTTTCTAAGCAGTTTGGAGAACCAGTTGTTAGAAGAAATCTCCTTTTGTTTTTTTCTACTTTAGAGGGTTAATCCTGTAAGGAAGGCAGGAAAAAAACATTTTGTTTCTAGCCTAATCTTTATTGCCGTACTTGCAGAAACTGCCCACCTAGTCATATGACCCACCCAGCCATGCCCACCAAGCCACGCCCACAGAAGCAGTAGCAAAAAAATTGAATTCCACCAGTGATTAGAGCCCATGGTAACCATTGATTCAGTTGAGGTCATTTCTGTCTCTGCAAAGTACCCAATAAAGTGTTGGGGTTAGCCTGTAGTGAAGATAATGTGCCAGCTAAAATGAACTGAAGCACTCAAAGTGGTATAAAGGGAAAAATAGTATTTTAAAAGGAAAGGAAAACTGTGCCAACAGATCACATTGTCAGTTCCTGTTGTGCCAAAATGATTTTTGGCTCATTCTAATGACAGGGCAGTTGAGTAATGTGGACCTTATCAAAGCTATGATGGAAAATAGAAGTTTTGAAGCCTTAATTCCTAGGTAGACATGTCCCACTGAACTGTACAAAATTTGAAGACTTTTGCATTGTTTGTGACAGTTTATTTCATAACAAGCTAAAGTTATCTTGCTATGCCAGTAATAATAATTCTGAAAATGAAACAACTCTTTTAACTAAATAAATATTGCTGTTCAGTCCTCATAAAAATACCTCATTTTTTTAGCATTTATCCTGACTGATATAGGATGCTATTTCACACAGGTGTAAAGCAAACGATAGTGTCTGCTATTTACTTCTCACTAGCATTAATAAAAGAAGCAGTATGCAATATAACAAGAGTCATATGAAATATGACTATGAATATGGATTTCATGAACCCGAATAAAACTAGAAAAATGACTATATATGAAAGGTCAGGGCTTATAATGAAACATAATCTCCTGTGTTTTGCACAGTCCCTCCTTTGAAGAAAATTAAATGTTAATATTTTTGGAAGCTCTGAATTCTTCCTATCAAGATATATATCTTTCAGAGCAACTTGTGCATTAAACACTTGTAAAGCAAAAGCCAATTTTGTAGACTTTTATATCATGTCATTGTGTTGCTGAACAGTAATCAATATGCTGAAAAGAATAATGGAATAAACTGCTAGAGATGGCTTCTATCTGCTGTCTAAGGAAACATTAAAAAGATTTAGAGTTATACAAGTATTTCTATGTACTATATTGCAAGTTACTTTAGGCAGTTTAGAAATGTTATGAAACCCAGAGCACACACATACGAAAACTTCGGAACACTCAATAAATAGTTGACTGATGATAACAAAACTTCAAGAACAACCAATACATTTTTCTTTACAGCCTTCCTAAAGCTGGATGATTTGGTGCTATCCAAACTTTGGGGGTGGGGAGGTGGGTGAAGATATTCCTTATCAGAAAACTTGCCTTGAAGAGTTCTTCCCCAGCATCTCAGAAAGGGGAAACCCTAAGCTTCTGTTATCATAATGAACATGTACAATATGACAAGATGGTTTTATCAGCGACAGCAGTCTTGAAGATTTCCTGCAGCCTAACCACTACAGATTTTATGGGTTAAAAACTTTCAGAAATTCAGTGCATGCTTGCCAAATAGTTGTCACCTGGATTGTGGAATAAAAAGAGACATTTCTTTCTTTAATGGTGTCATGAGATTTATTTTATTTATTTA
>JAEANM010016106.1:0-13385 GCA_017656035.1 Myanophis thanlyinensis
CTTCACCTCCTCTTACCTCCTCTACGGGGAGGGTCAAGGAGTTCCAGCAAGAGAGCACAGATCGAAACCGCAGACAATTGCGGATTCCGACCTGCCACCGAAGAAGCCAAACAGGAAGTCTCCTAGATTGGTGTAATTTTCCATGGAACAGACACATACTGTAATATCTAGTGTGATCTATTGCTGGCTCTTTCTTCAGTATGTATTTACATTGGGCTTACATAAAACTTAGAGTGAGGTCAAGCATAAATTCTTCTTATGTCAAAGAATGACATAAAGTCAAAGAATTTACCAAGTGATAGACTAACATCATCTGCATCTCCTACAACAAGTTCAGGGATCCATGTTTCATGATCTGCAAACACAGGTGTCCTTACTTAGTGGCCACAGTTGAAACCGACAATTCCATTGCTAAGCAATACTATCACTAACAGAAACATCATGTGACCATGACACTTAATGTCCTCACTTTTGCCATGGTCATCAGCCAAGACTTCACATGACTGCCAGTTATGATGCTACTGCCAGCTTGTCAGGATTCCAAGTAACATCCCCAATGTAATCAAAACTCTCAAGAAACAAAAGTCCTGAGAATGAGATTTTATTGAAGACATCATATTGGCACATCTGGAGAAACCCCAAATCTGAATTCCCACGTTTTCTCCACCCAAAGTAAAGTGAAAGCCCTAAATCATCACATGCCACTGTCAGCTCCAATCCCATTAGGGTAGCATCCAAAGTTCATCTTCATGTCCGGACTCTGCAGGTGTGGCCCAGATGATCTTGCTTCTCATGAGAAAGAATGCAGCAAAGATAAGACTCCCCATCTTGCTATCTAAGTCGAACTCCCAAATACATCTTCTAAAGAATAGTGTGGCAAGACTGCAAGAAACTACCATAATGCTCATAGAATAAAACAAAAGAGAAAACACATCTTCAAATATTCCGTTTAGTCTTGACACAACTTCTCCAATGACTCTACTTGTCAAAAGCTAATTGTGAAGCACACAATGCTGTTTAGTGCCCATAGGATGCTGGTATGGTCATAAATGCCCACTGGCTCTGAGCAACTAAATGTCGATCACATGATCACAGGGTTCATATGACAATCATAAATTCAAAGACAAGTCATAACATTGCTTTTATCAGTGTGGTCATAACTTTGGTTATTAAGGGAGGCAATCCTTAAGTGAGGTTTACCTATACTAGAGCTCCAACATAGGAGGGCACACACACTGGAATATTTAGGTGCTTTAGCCTCAGTGATATTATCAGCCTACCAGGTAAACCAGGCAAGCAATCAACTTCACAGGAAGTCTAAAATTGAGATTGCCTATAAAACCAGGGAGTGCAGTGGCTCAGTGGCTAAGACGCTGAGCTTGTCAATCAGAAATGTCGGCAGTTTGGTGGTTGGAATCCTTAGCGCTGTATAATGGAGTGAGCTCCTGTTACTTGCCACAGCTTCTGCCAACCTACTGTATCAGTTTGAAAGCATGTAAAAAATGCAAGTAGAAAAATAGGGACCCCCTTGGTGGGAAGGTAACCACTCCATGCGCCTTTGGCGTTTAGTCATGCTAGTCACATGACCACGGAATCTCCATCAGACAGCACTGGCTCTTCGGCTTAGAAACAGAGATGAACACCACCCCCTAGAGTTGGGAATGACTACAACGTATGTGCGAGAGGAACCTTTACGTTTACCTTATAAAATCGAACCTTGCAAATCTGATGGTTTTGGACGTTCTGCTTCTTATAGTTCAATGAATTAAGGAAGTGCCTCTTTGGAAGGATATCTGGACATTCTGGGCTTTAAAAATACAATTTGAGGCAATTCTACCTGAGTGACTGAGAATCTTCATTGATATATTGCCAGACACTTTTAGGAAGAAACCCTGACGTTGGTACGGAAATACCCCTAAGAATTTTAGGAGTTGGTACATTCCAACGGCTCTCTTGTTGACTCAGATTCCCTTAACCAACGTGCTCAGATTGAAGAAACTGTTGGGATGGGCAGCAAAATGGGTTAAACCAACAAGAAAATAAATCCAATTGCCACAACTAAGCATCCAGACAATTCTAGAGCTAGACTTTAGTCTTCTGTTGTCATTGTTTTTCAACTAATTCAGATCTGATCTCTGAAAATATGACATGTGTTTTATGCAATACAGTTTTATAAGTTGGTGCAAAACTGTTGATTTTATTTTTATATTTTCACAGATGCTCCTTTTATTTATTCTGCCCTATTTTCACTCCGTTGTCTCACAAGGAATGTTGTAAAGTGGTCTTGTGTTGGTTTAGGTTGTAAAAACACTTCCACTGACATCTTAGTTGAGTCTTCTAATAAGTGCTATCCCGGCTGTACTTCATACATCCCAAGCTGCAAATGGAAAAAACCTCTCCTAATTAGATCAACAGTAAGAGTTGTTAGAAGAGGTCTAACAAATCCTACGTACATCTATCCAATATTGCTAATTCAGAAGGAAAATAGATAACTTGTCTCATTTGTTGAATGGGTAGGTAAATTGCAAATTAATCATAATGGATATTTTCCCCCCTCTTGATTTACAGTTGAAGATAATAGCCAGTCTCAGAAGAAGAAAATTACAGTGGAAGATCTATTCAGCGAAGATTTCAAAATTCATGACCCAGAGGCTAAATGGATAAGTGGTAAGTCTTGCAATCACTATAAAAATAACTTCCTACACCATTTGTTTCAAGCACTTCTCTTGCCTGGAGTGTTTCATTGTATAATTCAGCTCAGCAAAAATGTTATAAAGTGATTCTGTACAAGTCAAACCTTTTTATCCAGTAAGCATAGTGATGCCACAACGGGCAATAACTTTCAATATTATGAAGGATCCCTGTGGGCTTTATAAATAAGATGTGGCTAAGAGCTGAACTAGAAAACTTTTGTTTATTTTTTTTTAAAGTTATGCCTCCATTAAAAAAGAAGAAAAGAAAGTATTCTAGAGTAATAGTAATACATTGAAAATGAAATATTCCATGGTTTAGTAGAAGCTAATCATCAGTAGAGTGAAACTAAGAAGTGTAAAAGCTTTTTATCTAGGTTTAACTGCAAGATGCCAAAGCAAATAAAAAGGTTTTAATCTGGTGTCAAAAAGAGTATTATAATCAGGGTATATCTCAGAGGAACGTATACCAAAGGAAAGATATTAGCATTGCCAGAAAGATTTTTTTCCATATGGAGAAAAGAACTTCACAAGTAAGGATATACAGAAGCTGTTTTTGATTTGTTGGTGGAATTTCTTTGGGCCTTGAGCTGCTGGACAGATAGCTGTGAAGATAAAACAAGAAAAGTACTCAGAATTTCTTACAAGGACAGGAGACAAAAAGTGGACAAAATGAGATGGAATGAAAGACAGATTTGCAATATACAATCTCTTCCTCCTTCTCCTCCTTCTCCTCCTCCTCCCACTTCTCTCCCCAGTTTCTGCCTTCCCAGTCTATAGATCTGTTTAGTACCCAACATAAAAAAATCCAGCCCTCTCTGGCCCATCGTATTTCCCATAAATTAATCCTGCATTCCTCAAACCTAATAAAAATATAATTCAGCACAAAAAATATCTGCCTCCCATCATATCAACACCAATGATGCCTGAACAGAACATTTGAATCCTGTTTCTCTAAATGGCTCTAAACTCTTTAGATGAGAAGTGTGCCAAATGTTTTAATTTCACCTATATAGTCTTCACTTAGAAGTATAACATCTTGTTACTCATATATTCTGTTGCTTAATGTTTATTTAGCGGGAAAGCCTCAAGATGAGATAAAATGAAAGCACTGTTAGCTAGCTGCTCTGTTACAATTTTAGAACAAAGTCTGGGGAAGGTGAGCAGATGTTCCAGTCACCACAGGGATATATACACAGATAGTTCTCAACATGACCACAAATGAAAATTTCTGTTGCTAAGCAAGGCAGTTGTTAAATGAGTTTTGCTTCATTTTGCTTCAAGTTATTAAGTGAATCTTGCTTCTCCATTGACTTTGTCATAAGGCTTTGCAGAAGGTGACTGAATGATTGCAGGACACTGCAACTGCAAATATATGTCAGTTGACAGTTGACAAGCATCCAAATTTTGACCACATGATTACGGGGATGCTGCAAAGGTTGAAAGTGTGAGGACTGGACATAACTCACTTTTTTCAGTGCTGTTGTAACTTTGAATGTCACTAAATAAATGCATGTAAGTCAAGGACTACCTGTATTGCACACTTAATTTAATAAAAAGATGAAAAGTTATTGAAATAGCTAGATTTATTCTTACAGTGGATAGTCAGGCATTCTTCTCAGACAGAGTATGGAAATTACCTGAAGTAGTATCTGGGTGGCCACAAAGTTCATGACCTCACTTCAACAAACAGGGACCAAACTATGTGGTCTGTAGATTACCATGTAACTAGTCAAGATCTTGAGTGCAATAACGAATACGGTAGTTTAAAATGATCATGCAATGAGAGGGTTCCTAGATCTACCAACTATATTTTTTTTTCTCAAAAGGCTTCATCAAACTACTTTTCTTTCCATCATTCTCCATTACAGTCCCTGCCTGTCAGGACCTACCCAGAAGTACATGAATTTTCCTTAGAGAATTAGGGATGCTGTCACTGGTCTTAATCATGTAAAAGTGAATAGAAGTAGATTTGAGGGCCTGGTACATCTTTGGGACCATGGGAGTAGAGAGAACTAGAGCCAGTTTAGTATAGTGGCAAAGGTGCTGGCCTAGAAACCTGGAGGCTCAGAAGTCGGAAAGAGAATTTGGTGATCTTGGACCGGTCACTCTCTCTCAGCCCAACTCAAATCTCATAGGTGGCTGTTCAGTGGTGAAATTCATTTTTTTACTACCGGTTCTGTGGGCGTGGCCACAGGATTAAACATCGCCAAGCACAGAATTAAACTTCACCAAAGTTACAATGTAATAAAGGGAGAGGCAGTTTCTGTGAGCAAGGCAATAAAGATCAGGCTAGAAACAACTGCCTTATTTACAGGATTATCCCTCTACAGGAGTTAATCTTTATAGGATTAACACTGCAAAGTGGGAAAAAAACAAAATGAGATTTTTTCTAATAACCGGTTCTATAGAACTGGTGCAAACCGGCTGAATTTCACCTCTGTGACTGTTGTGGGGAAAATAGGAGATGGCATATTATATATGTTTGGCATTTTAGGTTTCTTATAAAGTAATAAAGGCAGGATAAAAATACAATGAATATATAAATTAAAGCCTTGAATCCTCTGGCACACAAGGCTGCCAGAAATACAAAGAAATTTCCACATACAAGCTGGATCAAGACTCTGATAAGACTGGGACTGTCAGAACAGCTATGAAGATGCTCGGTTGATGCCTACACTTGATACTGGTTTAACATTTTCTTTGTTCAGCACTGCTGCTATCGGACAGCTCCCTATCAATTGGGTCCTGCAAGGATACTACTTGCAGGAAGAGTGGGAAATTGGAGCCCCATATCAATGAAAACAAAAATTGCAAATGCAGTTCCTGGCTTATACTTTTGCAAAGGAAAACATCTTTATAAACTATAAACCAAAACCCAAAAGACCATGGATTAGAGCTTGGTTCTGTCTATTCCTTCTGTCATCTTGGTTTCCATCTCAAATGCTTCCTTTTCATTAAGCC
This sequence comes from Myanophis thanlyinensis, assembly GCA_017656035.1. NCBI lineage: Eukaryota > Metazoa > Chordata > Lepidosauria > Squamata > Homalopsidae > Myanophis > Myanophis thanlyinensis. The sequence continues at coordinate 5,655 of JAEANM010016106.1, forward strand.
ATGCTAGAGGTAAAGAAGTTGCCCAGGGCCTCATATAATGATGTTTTTTATTCTCGTTTTTGGTGAAAAGAATTGAGCTATGTGTCTCATTAACAGGTTGAAAAGACTGAAGGTTGATCTGGCACTAAAAAAGATCTAAAGTGAACTGTCTTTGGGTGAGCTGTTATATAAATGTCAGATGGCTTCAGAGCTGAATGGCTTAGCCTTTTGCTGCTGCTTTCTATTAGGATATGTCCAATTCTCAGTTATTTTTGGTGTAAAAGCTCAGAAGATCTCTGTTGTATAACTTAGCATTCTTTCCAGTCTATGAGTCCTGAATTATAGAGATGGGCATCTTGCCGAAAGAAATAAATTAAATGCCACCATGTTCATCTGAGGTCATCAGAACAATTCTGTAGCCTTAATTAAGACTTGCATAACCCCTGTGGGGCTGACAAATGTGGTTATTATACTCATTTCATAGCTGGGTAAACAACAAAACAGAATGATGATTTCTAAGGTCATCAGCAAAGCAGTGTAGTTGGGAATACAATATGGTGAACCATTTTGATAGGCACTATTATAAACCGCTTTCATCTTTGTTAATTTCTGTGTAGTCTTAGAGATTCCATTCCTGGTTAATAGACATCAGTACTAGAATCCATTAAAATGAGCACTGAATTGATGAATTAAACTCTTATTTGAGAACTCAAGAAAATAATCTGAAATAATACCACAATGATATTCCCTTGAATACTGGTGGATTGAGTTCTGAAATATTAGTTAATTGTGTTTATATACATTTAAAGGGGAAATAGCAGACCATGAGTGGCTGAAGCATTTAATATTTCCATTTTTCAAAACAGAAAAGCTACTGTCCTTGCTAGTATGTGGGGGTGAATCCTCCTGGAGAATCTTTGCATCTGGCTATTAAAAAAGACGTCAGATTGAGACCATGCTCATAAAATCCACAGTTCTATGTAGGTGACTATGTAAAATATTTCTGGGATTTTGGTTGCAGGATAATAACATTTTCTTTTACAGATTTTTCATTAATTAAGGGAAGAAAACCTATCATGTTATGTATGTGGAGATTCTCAAACATCCAAGTCATAGTTGCCTGGAAATGTGCTTTTTCAAAAGAAACTGGACTGTATTTTTTTCCCTTCAGGAAGAAGAATAAAATATTTTGCTTCTGACAGAACTAATCTTTCCGTCATCTCCACCATCCTGCCAGAACTGATAAAGCTTCTTGGATGAGAAGCAAAACATTTTCTTCCAGTTGCTTTTTGAAAAAGCACTTTTGAAACTATCAGGTTATGGTTAAAAAAAACAATCAAGTTGCCTTTTTAAAAAGCACCTTTGAGACTATCAAGTTATACTCTAACAATTCACCTCTTCTCAGTCCCTACTTCTTAGTAATTACTGAAGACCAAAGTATTCCATGGATAAATGGCATAGCAAATAATACACTTCAGGGTAGAAACTTTGTCTTCAATGTACAGTAGATAATTATAAAAAACCACCAAGTGTTATAATAGGGAACTTTTTTAATTGTATAGGGGGCTCAGAGATGAAAAATAAACAGAATGGGACCAAATTTGAAGAGGAACCCAAAAAAGTTGAGAAAGAAAATTCTAGGTGAAAGAGGAAGAAATCCTTAGGAGAGAGAATTGGACAGAAACTCTTACATTGCACTGTTCTATTCTAGTGGACAAGAATTCCATAACCCAAAAAAACTCTGTGTTTTTTCAGGCTGGTGCCTTCTGCTTCAAGTCAGGGCAAGAAGTGAGTGAATGGAGCTGTTGTCTTGAAGCAGAAGGCACCAGCCTGAAGATGGCGAGTGAGATCTCGCCGAAACGTTGCAAAAAGACTCTGAAACTTACACGGGAAAAGACCCGAAAAGACCTAGACCTGCATATATATATATATATCACAGTACTTAAGGTAATTTATCTTGCATTTCTTTATGTAACAGAGCCTTACTGCAATTTTTTTAACAATAAAACCGCTGAAGCTTTATTGTGTTTAGATGTGTGGGCAGGACATGAGTGATTTGTGAATTACTCCCCATGGTACTTTATCACCTTTATAAAAAGCCTTAATACTTCCAACACTTCAACAACAACAATAATAAAGACTTCACCTGATTCAAAATGACACATAGCTAGTTTTTCATTGTGTACGCAGTTCAGCAATAAAGCATGGATTGTGTGTGTGGGTTGCTTTCAGTTTCCAAGCTTTGGAGGTGAGGAATACTAATCAGTTATCAAGTTAACCCTTCCTTCCTTCTTTCCTTCCTTCTTCTTTCTTTTTTCTCTTCAGGTCCCTTCCCTCCCTTCCTTCTTTCATCACTTTCTCTTTATATTTCTCCTTCCTCCCTCTCTTTTTTCTTTATCTTCCTTCCTTCCCTCCACCACATAGCATCTCATCTTTGATTCATCCAATCCTGATTTACTTCCAAAATAAGGCAACATCAGTTGATGTATTTTTAAAAAACTGTGTTATATTGCATAGAACTTTTTTTCAAGGACTTGTAGGTCAAATTAAATTTGGCTATTTGGTTTTTTTGTGTGTGTGTGTGATTTCTGCAGACCACATTGTCTTCTCATTCAGTTGATGGTTCCTAGGTCTGAGAAGTTGACTTTCCTACCAGGCAAAACACCGCTTATCCGCACATTATGTCCTCCAGTCTGACCCAATTTATGCTCATTAGCGTACCAGAAACTATGGTGAAGAAAAGCTTGTGTTATCTAGGTCTGAAAGGCAATTTGTCTATACGACAAATATGAATAAATCATGTCCCATTTTTCCGGGAGGGAAAGGAAATAACTAGCAAAATCTATGGGTTGGAGGCAAAAACTGAAAAGGGAAATGCCTTCTAAACCTAGAGACCCATTAATTAACTCTCTGCTCCCTCCACCAACAGTAAGGACATGTTGTATTTTTTTGAATTTCTCCCTAACAATAACAAAAAACAGAATATGAGTTAGCTGTTCTGGTTTAAACACTACACCATTTCTCCCCACCCACTCCCCACCCATGGGTCCTTTGAACTTTGTCATAAATAAAAAATAAATAAAGCCCATGGCTTTATAATAAAAATAATAAAAAATAAATAAAGCCCATAGCTCAACTGAATTAATAATTATACTACATTTCATGATCCCCTTGAGAATGGAAAGTAGGAATCAGGATGTTATGTGTGGTCCCCAAGTGGCCAGAATCAGCAGTACAAGAATTTTCCATGTATTGTTGTTGTTAGTTGCGAAGTCCTGTCCGACCCATCCCAACCCCATGGACAACGTTCCTCCAGGCTTTCCTGTCCTCTATCATCTCCCAGAGTTCATTTAAGCTCACGCCGACTGCTTCGGTGACACCATCCAGCCACCTCATTCTCTGCCTTCGTCCCCTTCTTCTTCTTTGGCCCTCCATCGTTCCCAGCATCAGGCTCTTTCTTCTCTAGGGAGTCCTTCCTTCTCATTAGGTGGCCAAAGTATTTGAGTTTCATCTTCAGGATCTGGCCTTCTAAAGAGCAGTGGGGGTTGATATCCTCCAGGACTGACCAGCTTGATCGCTTTGCAGTCCAAGGAACTCACAGGAGTCTTCTCCAGCACCAGAGTTCAAAGGCCTCCATTCTTTAGCGCTTGGCCTTCCTTTCCGTCCAATTTTCACAGCCATACATTGTAATTGGGAAAACCATAGCCTTGACTATACACACTTTTGTTGGCAAGGTGATGGCTCTGCTTTTTAGTATGCTGTGTAGATTTGCCATGGCTATCCTCCAAGGAGCAAGCATCTTTTAATTTTTATTTTAATCTCCATGTATACATATATGGAAAGCAATTTAGACTCTCTCTGTGTTGCTATGGTTAGACTGGCCTAAAGAGACATTTTCCAGCTATCCGAATATCATTACCCCAGTTCATATATGTACTCTGTCCAAGATAATTGCAGCCTGTCAGAGTTTCATAACCTGTTTTTTAGAGAATTCTGCCCCAAGCTTGTTTTAAAAGTAATATCCAAGTGTTCCATTATGTCAACAATTGCTGATAAATTTGACTGAGGGTGTCAACCTTTAGCTTGACATCAGCTATGGGGTTTGCCCAAAATTTATATGTTGGCAACATAGTTTTCCCAGCTTCCAGTGCCCACAATGGCTCCGTTTGAAAGCTTGCATTACTCCAAGGAAGATTTGGGACTGTGGATTGCCACAGAACGAAAAATAACCTAGGGGGTGTGATTAAAAGGTGATCTTTTCTCTCAGCATCTTGGAGGAGTTGAGCTGCTTGAAATCACTTGGCCTTTGTCAGTTTCTTAAATCCTTTATTGGAATAACAACTACCATTCAGTAAGAATGGCCCAGCTGGTTTCTCAACCAAATGCTGTCCAAAGCTCCTTGGGTAATCATTATGACTTTGCTCTACTTGATGTGGTATATCAGTGAGTTGCCTTGCCATCTGCTTCCTCTGGAACTCTAGCCAATCCTGAAAATATGTACATGGAGGTCTGTTCACAGTTTCCTCTCCATAGGAGTGACAGCTGCTAGATGGAAAAAAAAATAGGCATCCTATGAGATACAGTATGATTGTAGTCTTCCTACACAAAAAAGGCAGCAGGACCTCTTTCAGAAATGGTTAAAATGAATTAACCTTTTCCTAGCTCTGTAAGAGTCTCACCTAAGTTGATCTATTTGTGATCTCAATATTGTGAAAATGGGATTAAAACCCTCAAGTATAGGGGTTCAAAGGGGTTCCGCTTTATAAATCATTTTAGTTTGAACATAGTGCAGCCAAAGGACAAGTATTTTGGAAGGAAGATCAGTTTTGAAAGGTCAGGTAACTGATGAAGGAGAATTTAGAGCAAAGGGAAGTCAACTGGTGAAGAATTACTAGTTGCAAAAGACATGAACTGACTAAGAAGAAAGGGAAGAAGGAGAGGGAAGAAGGGAAAAAAAGGAAAAGAGAAAATTCTGGAACTTTCTCTTTGAACTTCTGTTGAATTTAATCACGATTCATACCTGAGAATTGCTTTTTTCACCCATCATTGGAGATTATTATGTTTCAACTTCAGGGTTGATGGTGTGAAATGTGCAGGAAGTCCTTGATGCTTAACAACCGTTGAAAGTTATGACAGACGCTTACCTATAACCCATTCTCAAAGTTAGAATGGACACACACACATAACACACACATACACACACTCCTTGGTTATATAAACACACTTGAACCCTTAGTAGCCAGCTCAACCTTTACAGCCTGTCTGATATGATGTGATTATGTGATTGTGATTTGCCATTTTGCAGTGTTTGTTTGTCTGGCAAAAAAAGACAACCATTGGTGAAAATGTATTTGTTTAATGACTGTGGTATTTGTTTAATGACTGTGGTATTTGCTTAATGACACTACAAAAAATGTAAAAATAATAATTGGATCCAGTTACAGGATACATTGATTTATGATTATAATTCTGGGATCAATTACATTTTAAACCAAGGAACTATGTTATATTTAATCTGCAGCTCTTGATGTTGTAAACTGCCCAGAGTCTCTTAGGTAGGATGAGTGGTGTAGAAATTAAATAAATAAATAAACAAACAAATTAGGGAATTCTGTATCCTCTGCTTGTCCTCATCCTCACTGATAACACATGCGTACAAAAAAAACAGATATTGCTTCATGTTTTAGAACTACAACATTAATAGCATTTTGTGTTATTTCAGTAAAGCCAGTGGTACTATTAAAAAAAATAATTTAGAATATTGACCAATACAGAAGTTCAGAAACAGCTACTTTTTTCATGGATTCATTCCACTTACATAGCTTTCCACCTCACATTCATTACTCTAGGTGGCACACCCAATTAAAAGTACAAGAAAATAATAAACATATCAGAATATACTAGTGTAATAAATATACGGTAATAAAGACTAAATCTTGTGTATTTGTTATGAAATAATGGCTGTAAGTGTGAAACCAAGTCATAAGTCTTTTTTTCCCCAGTGCTATTGTAACTGTGAACGCTCACTAAACATTTGGTTGTAAGTCAAGGACTACTTTGAATGTAAATCCAGTCAGCAATTCTATACAAATGTACAGTACATGGTGGAAGAATCTTATTAAACTGAAGTTAAATTTAAATAGGTATGGATAAGATTACATTATTACAAAGTTGTTGTGAGCCCAAATTCTTTTCATCTGTTCTTCATCACTGAAATAAGTTTTGCAAAAATGTGTTTCTCACTCCCATCAGTTCCTTTGAAGACTTTTCTCCCCAACCATGTTATTTGTGGGAGTATTTTTTAAGACAGCTATTGAAGTTAGTGAAGCTGTATTTTACTGTGTCAGATGAGACGGGGGAATCATAGTTATCCCTGCTTTCAAATTAAGATTTTTTTTTTTTAATTTTCTTTAGGATGGCAATAGAAGTAGAGACATTGTTTTGTGTAGAGGCTTGAAAAGATGAATCCCACACACAGGAAATTATCTTCTGGAGAAACAGTAAACCATTGTTCAAGTAAAATGAACTTTGCTTACCTTCACTCCCAAATTACACTGCTATTCACAACCAGCTTTTTCATCACAATTTTTGGATGTTGTTCTCAAGTATGGTTTTGTTCCAAAATCTGAGTATTTTCTGTGATCCTTGATGTTTGGAACTTCAAGAAAGTCTGACCCTTGTAGACTTTGGTCTCTCAAACAAAAACGTGGGAGAATCTAACAAGCCTTAAAAGCAAATCTCGCAGGCATGTATGTCACCCGTTCTTTTATTCTTAGCTTTAAAAGAATTTTCATTGTCTTTGTGTTCATTATTTTTCCACATCTGCTTCCTTTCGAAGGGCTTAGCAGTCTTGTATATCCCCTTTCCAATTTATTTCTTATTGTGTCCTACGTTTTTGCCCACACGTAATCATGAAAAGCCTCCATCCTTGGACATGCTTTCTTTCTAAAAAACAAAACAAAACTCAAAATCCTAAAAAAAAATACAATAAAATCTCTATTTGTTCATTCGAAGCTAAGGTTTCTGTCTGATCTTTTGTGTTCTGGCAAGACATAGAATAGAATTCTAATAGAATCCTAATGGAACCTGTTAGATTTCCCTTTCTTTCAATGCAGTCTTTTTGAATTGGAAAAAAAAATTCCCACATTTTTATGTAAAACTAATTAGGCACTCAGTAAAAGATAAATATTGTTAATGAAAAGCTCCTTTGTGATAAATCTATGTGTTTCAAGCACCTATCATAATTACATTCAAACTTATCTGAGTAGGTCATTATCATAACGTTTGCCCAGCATGCTGTTCAGAATATCTTCCCCCCCCCCCAAGAAAACATGTAAATACCATTAAGAAAGAGAAGAGGAAAGATTTAAAAATCTGGGTAGGTTAAGCAAATGAAATTGGGGAGGGGGGAAGCCCCAGTTGCCAAGAAGAATGAAGAATTGGAGTTTAAATAACAAAATTCAAAGAAAGATTTATCTTCTGATTCAGATGGGCAAATATCTGATTGACTGAACAAGTATGGGAAGTCCTTGATTTACAACCATTCATTTAAACACCGTCCAAAGTTACGGAGCACTGAAAAATAGTGACTTGTGACCAGTTCTCCTGTTTATGACTGTTGCACTTTCCCCATGGTCATGTGATCAAAATTCAGGTATTTGGCAATGTATTTATGATGTGTTGGAAGTTAACACCTATTCCTCTCCTAGAAAAATGAAAACATTAAAAGGCAGGATATTTCCCCTAAAAGGT
>JAEANM010016107.1:0-13385 GCA_017656035.1 Myanophis thanlyinensis
TGTGTGGGTGTGTGTGTGTGTATGTACACACACGCTCACTCTGTCATGAGTGATGGATGGCCCTGCGAGCCAGCTCTCCAGCTGGAGGAATTATTGGCATTTGCATAATCTTTATTTTGGAATCTGCCCCAGCAGATAGTGGCCGAGTCAGTGCAAGAGCCACACGTTGTCCTCACCAAGGACCCCCCTCTTTCCCCCCCCCCACTGAGGAGGTGAAAAGTTGAAGGGGGAGAAGGAAGGAGCCCCCCCCTCATTTCTGGGCCGCATAAATTCTCCTGCCCTTGTCAGGCCTCCCAGCCCGGTTGTGTTGTTGCAGCCCCCCCCCTCTCTCTCTGCACGTGGGGAGAAACTCGGCCTCCGAAGGAAGGAAGGGGGGGCAGCAGGAGGGGGGATCCCAGCCGCGTGTCGACAAGATGGATGGGCTGAGGGATGGCAGGGCTGCCGGCCATCCATCACGCCCGCCTGTCTGCTGGTCTCTGCTGGCGGAGCCTTAGAAAGGACCTTGGAGGTCTTCTAGTCCAACCCCCCCATCCCCATTCTAGGGGGAGACCCTGTACCATTCTGGACCAATGGCTCTTCAGTCTCTCCTTAAAAGCTTTCCCTGACGGAGCACCCACAACTTCTGGAGGGAAGCAGTTCCACTAGTTAAAATGAAAGTGGCCACATTGGAGACCCTGGCCTGGACTATGGAGGCTGCAGCCCCGTCCTCTCTGGCCGCCAAGGAAGGGATGGAGGCCTTCTGCACCTCCAGCCTGCTTCTGCTCCCCTCTCCTCTCTCAAAGGGCAGCCGTTGCCTGATCAGGGTTTGTCAGTTGGATTTATGTAGAAACTTGCACATACAAAAAGGTCCCCAAAGACCCTCTACCCAGCTCCTCCCCCATTGCTGGAGGACCTTCTGGGGAAGAAATGGGGTCTGGCGTCCAAGGTCAGGGGTGGGCAGGCCACTCATTTTGCTGAGGTGGCTGCTGTCCATCCAAGGTGTCTATGCAGAGCCTCCACCATCCTCGTCCTGGCTGTCCCGAAAGTTTGTGCCTTTTTCAAAAGACAACTGGACTTCCTTGGTCGTTTTCCTTGAAAAGGTTTCGCTCCTCATCCAAGAAGCTTTTTCATTTCTGGGTTAGGGTTGAACTGGAGCAGCGTCTTGGATGAGAAACGAAATGTTTCCAAAGGGGACAAAAAAACCCATGAAAGTCCAGTTGCCTTTTGGTAAAGCACCTTTGGGATGTCCATCGGGGGGTTTTAGCTTTCAGCAAAACCTGTTGGGAGAACTCGGGTGAGGCCTGGGGTTGAACCCCAAGAGAGAGGCCTCCTGCGTTCTGGTCTGCTGTTATACTGGGAGAGATGCTCCCTGAGCCCCTTTGACAGGTTTGACGGACAGCATCTCAAGCCTTCCCGGGTTTACTCAATGCCCCCACCGTTTCCTCTTTCAGCTGCTGGATCTGTTTCTCCAGTGGGACTGGTCCACCTACCTGGCCGACTATGGGCAGCCCACCTGCAAGTACCTTCGGGTGAATCCGACGACCGCACTGGCCTTACTGGAAAAGTGAGTGTGTCCTTCTGGGCGCTAACAGCTCCCTGCTTGCTGCTCCTTTGCCCAGGCTTCCTGGGGTGGGGGGCCGGGGGGGCAAAGGCTTGCTTGTGACGGCCCAGCTTTGCACAAGAGCTTCTGTTTATGGCGATGCTGCATGTGGGGGCTGGGTTGCAGCTGCTACTGGTTGTGTCTCCCGGAGAGGGAGGCTCTAAATTGACTGGCCAATGGGAATAAAATGCCAGGGATTAAATCAATCAATCAATCAATCAATCAATCAGAATAGAGCTGGAAGGGAGATTGGAGGTCTTCTAACCCAACCCCTTGCTCAAACAAGAGAACCTATACAATTTGAGACAAATAGTTCTCCAGTATCTTCTTGAAAGCCTCCAGTGATGGAGCAACGCCTGGTGGCAAGCTGTTCCACTGGCTAATTGTCCTCACTGTTGGGAAGTTTCTCCTTAATTCCAGGTTGCTTCTCTCCTTGACTGGTTTCCATCCATTGTTTCTTTTCTTGCCTTCTGGTGCTTTGGAAAATAAGTTGACCCCCCCTCCCTCTTCTTTGGGGCAGCCCCTCAAATTCTGGAAGGCTGCCATCCTGTCCCCCAATTAGTCCTCCTTTTCTCCAGACCGGCCAAACCCAAATCCTGCAACCGTCCTTCATATGTTTTAGCCTCTCTGGGCCTTTAATCATCTTAACTGCCCTTCTTTGCACTTTTTCCAACATCCTTTTTTTTTGTAACGTGGTGACCAGAACTGGACGCAAGGATTCCAGGGGTGGCCTTACTAAGGCTTTATAAAGCGCTGCTAATAACTTCACGTGGTTTTGATTCTGTGCCTCTGTTTATACCACCCAGGATCATAGTATCTTTTTTGGCTCCTGTTTACGTGATCGCCTACTAGGGGCCCCTCCCTCCCGCCCTCCCTCCCTCTCCCAGGGACTGTTTCTGGGCCAATCAGATTCTTCCATGGACTCTGGAGAGGTTCTTGGGGGGGGGGCACGGGGGGATTCTGCCTGTCCGTGTCACCACACTTGAGTGGATTGGAGTCCTTTTCTTTGCGGGAGGGGTCTGCTGTTCCTCCGTGTGTGGCCCCTGGAGCGGACAAGACCCGTGCCGGACGGTTACTTTGCAGGAGCAGGGCCGGGGGCAGAAGGGGCTGGGCTGGCACAGGAGGTGTCACTCGCTGGGGCTGGGGCTTGCAAGGGGCCCCTGGGCTTGGCTGTTGGGCTGGATGGCCACTGGGGCTCTTTGGGACCAGATACGGGGCTGTGGGGCCAAGGACAAAAGCCTGGGGCAACGAGAGGCCCTGGCACCCAAAGGCTTCGCTTTCTCCCCAGCCATGCTCCCAGTCCCCCGTGGCCCTCAGGGGACCCTGCAAAGGCCGGGCCAGGCTGCTGCTTCTGGTGCTGCTGCTGTCCTTCGGCTACGGCCGCCCTTCCCTTTGCCTCTCCTCTGGGGGGGGGGGGGGCTTGCATGGTCTCTTGGGGGGGGGAGTAGGTGAGCCCGGAAGTGGGACAGACAGCTGGGCAAGCCGCCACTTAACTTCTCCTTTGGTTTATCTCTCCCTCCCTCCCTCCTCCTGGCAGGATCTCCCGAGAGTAAGTATGCGTGGGGCGGCTTTGGTGGCATCCTTAGCCCATACAAAATGCCAGGGGTGCCCAGGTGCCCGGCCTCGTCCTGGAACTCGGTCCTCTAATGCCCTGAAGGTGCTTTTTCCAAGAGGCAACGGGACTTTCTTGGGTTTTTTCTTTGAAAACCTTTTGCTTCTCATCCAAGGAGCTTCTTCGGTTCCGACTCGTTAGAGTTACAACTTCAGCCAGAACTGAAGAAGCTTCTTGGAAGAAAAGCGAAAGGTTTTCAAAGAAAAAAAAACCCAAGGAAATCCAATTGCCTTTTGGAAAAAGCCCCTTTGAGCCCACCATGACCATGGATGACAGACCGTCTCCGCAGACATTGAGCCAAGGACCGCAGAGGGCAGCTTCTGGGCTGGCGGTCACTCTGGATGGGCGGGGCAGTTGAGGCTGAGAGCTTGGACCCATCCTTTGTTACTTGTGGCGTGGAACCCAGACGGAGCCAGCCAGGGGTTGGTCTTGGTCAAGCCCTGCAAATCGTAGCTTTTGTTTCGGATTCCCCGGCTGGAGTTTTCATTCCCCGTCCAGTGGCTGGAACTGATTGCATTTCCCCACTTCCTGCTTTGGGACGCCGTGGCTCAGTGGTCAAGGCCGCTGATGAGCTTGTCAGCTGGAGAGAGCTGGCAGCCTGGGTTTGAGAATCAAGCTCCACAAGACGGGGTGAGCTCCTGCCTGGCCTCAGCTCCTGCCCCACCAGCAGTTCGAAAGCAGGCGAATGCGAGTAGATAAATAGGTACCACTTTGGTGGGAAAGTCAGAGCGTTCTGTGTGTCTCTCTGTATAGCCACGCCAGCCACGGAAATGGTCTTCGGACAACACCAGCTCCCTCGGCCAAGAAACAGAGAGGAGCACTGCGCCCCAGTGTGCCAGCCCCCTCTGCTGAGATCTCCAGAGTCTTCCCCAGCCGTGGGAAGGGCTCTGTGGCTGCAGAAGACTCCGGCCACTCCCTCTGCTCATCCCCACCTTGCTGGCCAGCCCAGGGCCCCGGAGAGGCATCTCAGCCAGCCAGCCAGCCAGACTGCCCCTGCCCTGCTGCCCACCCATCCCGGAGATGGGAAGGGAGCCTGGCCTTGCCCACCCTGGCCTGTGCCCTCACCTTCGTGATCTCCGGAGCTCCTTTCGGACCCCTGGGCCTCCCTCCCACCTTCTGCTGCTGTGCCTTGAGCCCCACAGTGTCCTGGGCATGGAGTGAGCGTGTGGGGCGTATCGAAAGAGCCCTGCCACCTTTGGGGCGCTGGCACCAGCCCATGGCGCAGGTGGAGGGCGTGCCAGCCTCTTTAGTTCCGCCTCCCTTTGTTTCCCACCTGAGAGGCTCTCCAAGCCAGGGGGATTCTGGGTGGGAGGTGCAGCCCCCCTTCCTGTCTTCAAGAGAGTGACACAGCTCTTAAGTTGCATTTGCGATGTCACAGTTGTCGTTTGCACAACTCAGCTCGTTCTGCACCTTCCTTGAAGTCAGTGGGGGAGCTCAGCTTCTGGCAGTGAGACCCATGACCCCTTTCGTTCCAGCGGGACCCCTGCTTTTCCGTCTTCGGCGTGTGTCTGTGTCTGTGTGTCTGTGTCTGTGTGTGTGCTCCTGTCTGACGGGGTGTTTTTCCCGCCTGCCCCAGGATGAAGGACACCAGCCGCAAGAACAACGTCTTCGCCCAGTTCCGGAAGAACGAGAGGGACAAGCAGAAGCTGATCGAGGCCGTGGCCAAGCAGCTCCGCTCCCTCATCAGCACCAGCCACCATTCCTGAGGGGGTGGGGGGGGCACGAGACGCCTGGGGGGGCAGAGGGGGGTGGGGCTTGGCAGGGGGGGGCCTGGGCCCGGGTACCGCGAGGAGGGGCCGGAGCGGCTCCAGGGAACCAGCCGGGCTGCCGGAGGATGGCCGGGACACAGCTTGCGGGGCCCGGCCCCTCCCCGCTTGGGAAAGACTGCTCCTGGAACTGGAAGCTCAGCGCCCCAAGGCCAGGGGCCCCTCAGCGCTTCCAGGCTCCTAGAAGCGCCAGTGCAGGTGGGGGCCAACCTGGGCCACTTTCAAGTGTTTTGGACCCCAGTTCCCAGAATCCCCCAGCCAGCGTGGCTGCCTGAGGAATACTGGGAGTTGAAGTCCAAAGTCTTAAGGTGACCAAAATTGGACGCTTCTGTCTTAAAGGGAACAATTTACACTTTCAAAGGGAAACATTTACGAAAAACACCCCTGTGGGGTGCTCCAACCCCCTCCCCCCCCCCTTTGTCTCCTTTCCAGAAAGTCAGCCTTCCTCTCTTGCTCCTTTGGCCGCATCTGAAACACAATCCCCTCTTTCTCCCTCTTTTTTTCTTTCTCTCTCTCTCTCTCCCTCTCTCTCTCTCCCTCTGCCCAATTCCTCGGTGATCAGTGATTTTTTAAAATCCGATTTCTCAGGCTTTGAGCATCTCTGCTCCTTTTCTGTAGGAAGCCAGGATGGGAAGTATTTCCCTCTTCCAGACAAAGGGACCCGGGGCTCTTTAAAAGGCCCCCCTTGGGATAAAACCCGAAGCTTGTTTTTAAAACCCATAACCCCAGTTTTTGATGAGAGGAGCGGAACTCGTTTAATGAAAAGTAGAATCCGGGCCGGAGGTTTTGCCCGACGTCCTTGGGTCCACAAAGCCCAGATGGTGGTCAGCCCCAGCAGCAGAAGCCCCGCTCTTTTCAAGGGGGCAGTGGCCGCCCTCCCTCCCTCCCTCCTGCCTGTTTTTGGGCCAAGGACCCCACGTTCCATGGGGCAAATAATTTGCAGTCACGAGTGGAATGGGGAGGAATATTGCGTCCCTCCTTCCTTCCCCATTTTATGTGGCTTTCAGCTTCCCTCAAGCCAAGCAGCAGGCAGCCACCCCCTCCCCAAAGCACTTGCCCACAGACCCCCCTGGAGACCCCCAAGCGTGGGGATTTGTGGCCAGAGAGGACGGTGTCCATCTGTGGGCCATCTCAGCTCTTCCCTCTTGGCTCCTCTGTGCTGCCCCCGGTGACATTTGGTGACATTTGGTGGGGGGTGTGCAGAAGGGGGCCACCCTAATGGAATAGCCTAGAGGTCTCCACACGTGGCCACTTTAAGACACTTGGGGACTTCGACTCCCAAGGTCTTAAAGGGTCAAGTTTGGAGACCCCTGGAATAGCTCATAGCGGGCAGCCAAGGCCACTGCTTGGATCTCGTGGCAAAGGCCTTTCTCAGCCTGGCAGCCAGCTAATTGGCTGCAGAAGGTCTGACTCCGGCCGGTGGGACAAGTGCCTCAGAGGAGTCTCGGCACAAGGCTACTTCTTGCCAAAAGGTCCAAGCAGACCCTCACCGGCCACAAATCCTCCACCATCTTGCCTTTGGGGCTTGCCTTCACTGTTGAGCAGCTGAAGATGGCCCCACCACATCACGATGGTCCTGAGATGGACACTTTGAGGCGAGGGTCCAAAGCTGCACTGAAGAAGGAAGGAAGGAAGGAAGGAAGGAAGGAAAGGAAGGAACTCCTCAGGTCTTCTTGAGTTCCCCACCACTCGTGGGGCTTGGCTGTGTCCTTCCGGTTGCCACACCTCTGCTGTGTCCTTCAGGGTCTTCTCTGGGATTGAGGAACAGAGCAGGGTCATCTTCTGAGAGAGGCCTTCTCCTGACCACCAGGGCATGGAGTCCCTCCTCCTCTTTCCCTCTGGCCACATGGCTGGCTGTCTGCTGGGAGGACAGAGGGGCCCATAGAGGTCTGTAGAGTCCATCTTCCTGTCCAGGCCACGCACGGCTCCAAAGTCTTCCTTCCTGTCCTTGGTTCAGCCGGAGCTGCCCAAGGTCTCCAGAGCTGACCGGGGAGATCCTGGAGGTCCTCTTCCTCCTTTCCTCCAACTCCAACCTGCCTTGGGGGTCTCCTGGCCCCGATGAGGCAGATCTCGCCACAGAGAGGGACTGGGACCCTGTGTGTGGGGGACCTACCTCTGGACATCGACTGGCCTGCCGCTCACAGGCAAAGGACAGCAGGACTGCTGGGCCTGGGGACCAAGGCCGGGTGGGGGGGGAGACCGGCCTCTGCCAATGCTGCCCTCCCTCGAGGGATCCTGTCCAAAGCCCAGCCTGGTCTCTGGGCCCAAAGACCCTCCACTCCCACCCACCCCGGTTTGCCTTATCCAGGGAAGGACGGGGGAAGTGGGAAAGTCTGGCATGGCCTCCAGCCTGGATCTTGTCTAGCTGCGGTGCCCCAGTCTGCCAAGGAAGGGCTGGTCTGTCTCTGCAGCAGCCGAAGACGCCCACCCTGCCCCCAACCACTGTAGCCATCTGAGCAGAGTCTGGGTGGGGGAGGGGGGATGAGGTTGGCCATGGGGGGGGGGCTTGCTTCTTCAGGGCGGGGCCCTGCCGTCTCCTGACAGTTCTAAGGATTCCCAGTAAACTCCCAGCTTGCAGTGCCTCTTTCTCTCCTTCACCAGATGGGACCCCCACCCAGGAGGGGAAGACCACCGGATCTCCTAGGGATGCCCCTTGAGCAGGGCCTGTTCCCTGGAAAGGGGAGGGGTCTCTCCTCTGTCCATTCCCCCACTCTTCTTGGCCCCTCGGAGCTCAGAGCCAGCACTCGGCTGAAATAGCGGCCCTCCTCTAAAGCAGGGGTCTCCAGCCTTAAGGTCTGTGGGATTCCTTGGCCAGCCATGCGGCTTAAAGTTGCCACACTTGGAGACCCCCGGACCAAAGAGGAAGGGTCTCCACCACGTTCTTTGTGATGTCTCTGCCTTTGAATCCTCAACCCCTGTTCTCCACCGTGGCAGGACACATTCCTTTCCAAGGGCGAGGCTGCTTGTCCCAAGCTCTTTTTTTAATTTAATACTTTTGGGTGGGGGTGAGCAAGGCCATCGGTCCGTTTGGGGATGGGGCCCCAGGGCCCCAACTGAAGGCCCTCCAGGAATTGGCCCACGACTCTCTCCTTGCACAGGGCTCATGGCCGCTTTGCCAGCATTGCAGACTTCCCTCCCTCCTTCCCTCCCTCCTGCGTCTCCCTCCTGAGTCGTCTTCTCCACCTCCGCATTTCGAGGTGCCCTGGACTCAAATCTACAAGCCACCTTCTGAACTGGTGGCCGAGGAGGTGGCTGCACTGGCTTAACTGGCCACAGACTGGGAAAGCCTTGAAAAGTGGCCCCTTTTGATTCAGCCAGCTTCTCAGAGGGGTCCTTTATGAATTGGTTATGCGCACAACATTTGTCTGTGCACACACAAACACACACACGTAGGCTTTTCTGGATTGCTAGTTCGGGTGGATATTTCTAAAACTAAGCTGGGGAATAGAGGTGGCTTTTTTTTTTTTTTTTTTGCACAAGCTGTTGCACAAAGTGGGAAACTTGGGATTCGCATAAGGGACCTTCCCCTGGCCGGGCAATGCAGCTGTTGGATTCAGCAGATAAAACGGGACGGTGGGGGTTTACCAGTTAAACTGCATTAAATAGTAGCATGTGGATTTGAACTGTACATATATCCTCTTGTTGTAACTTTTATTAAAAGCCATATGGATGTCCCCGTTCCAACTGCTTCCGCTTTGCCTTCCCTAGAGAAAGCAACGAATCCTCAAAGGGTTTATTGCGAGTCACCCCACAGGCGATACGAACCATTGCCCACAAACGGCAACTGGACTCCCTTGGTTTTTTCTCCTTGAAAATGTTTCACTTCCCATCCAAGAAGCTTCTTCAGTTCTTTGGGACATCTTTGGGACAACCACGACCTGGATGATGGAGAACCTGCGTGGATGTTATCTTCTGGGGCTCCTGAGCCGAGCTCAGAGCTCTTCTGCCAGCCAAGAAGTCTCAGAGCCGCCTCCCAGGCCTCCTCTTCTCTGCCCTCCAGGGGGGAGCTGACCTGACTTTTCCTGCTGATTTAGCCCAGGGCCCATTCGGAACCAGGCCACACAAGTGGCATGCATGCACGTGTGCACAGCTCCATCTGCACGAGCAGTGGACATCCATGTACACACGCGTGACCCTATTTGAGCAAATGCATGCGACTGCCACTCACACGGAACCATTTCCTCCCCCTCCCCCGCTGGTCTGCAAAGCTGGAAAGGCCGGGGACCCCTGGTCTAGACAAGTCCCCCTCCTGCAGCAGCCCCTCCCTCTCCTTCCTTCCCAGGGTGCCCATATTAGGCCACCTAACTGAATGAAGGGCCGGGTGAGCCATCCATTAGGCAGACGAGTCCATCCATTTTCCTGCCGGCTGGAATGCAATTAGGAAGAGCCGGTCGTAAATCACCTGGACTCGCTGCCCCCTCCGTGCAGGATGGCTGCCGTGCCAGGAGACCTCGGTTGGCAAGTGGCAGGGGCCGCCGGTGGGCTGGGATCACGTGGCCTTCCCAAATGTTAAGATGAGCCACGGATGACAAATTGTCGGCCTCCTATCTCCTCCGAGGAGCCCATCCGTCTCTGGGCTGACAGGGAGGACTTATTGGAAAAGGGCCTGTGCGGGGCCATCGCTCAACGTCGCTGTGACAAAGAGGGGTGTGAACGACCCCCGTGGGCCCAGCACAGTCATCTGTTTCCATTAGGAGGTCTGCGCTTGCAACGCTATTTGGGCACATGGCGTTTTTGAGCCCTGGCATCCTGTAGGCCTCCCTGGGAGAGAAACGGTCCCATGGGATGATGGCTTTCTTTGGATACTTGAGGAGTTGCTGGCCAGGAACCAGCAGAAGTGGACGTCCGGCTGTCCGGGGATGTTCAATTCTTGTCAAAGGTTATGGCAGGAGCATCCGAGGAAGGTCCTGGGATGGTCAGCAGGGATTGGTGGGGGGGAGGCAGCAGAGCTGGAGAAGGTGGGCAGAAGGCGTTGACCTTGGCACTTGGTGGACTCTTGCTGGAGCTTAGAAGGAAATGCGGGGAGCCCTCTATTTAAGGCCAATGGCACCCCACCTGCTTGCCCAAGAAATCCTGGCCCTTCCCTTCCTCCATCGTTGCCTGAGGAGGGACCTGGGAAGAACCTGGTACCCAGATGTTGTCCAGAAGCAGCCACTCTCCTCGGGCTGAGAATCGATGGAGGAAATATTGCAAAGTATTCACGGACTTGGGTGGGCATCAGAATTAGGATTAGAATTGTTTACTGGCCACGTGTCGTTGGGACACACAAGGAATTTGTTTCCCGTGCTTAAACTCACAGTGTACATGCAAGCAACAAGTGATAAACCATGATCAATTAAGCTTCAGGTGAAGCGTAAAAATGGCAACTTAACCAGAAGTGAAATGGAAGGGCTAAGAAGAGACTGGACAGCCATTTGTCTGGGGTGGGGTGGGTTGGACTAGAAGACCTCTGAGGTCCCTTCCAACACTGCTACTCTATTATTCAGCATACTCCCTGGGATGAAAGGCCCACCGCTTTTGCCTCCTGTAATTTTCAAGAAGAGGCTCCCCAAGAGATCGGGGGTGGGGGTGGGGTGGGGGCTGGGATCCCAGCTTCCCTCCCAACCTTCTGGGGCTGAGCTGCGCCCTTGTCCTGCATGGAAAAGACCCTTCCACAGACTGGGATGAACGGGACGATTCACAGAAACCACCAAATTTGGGGAAGAGAAATCGAAAGGATGCAATAATTCCATAAAAGACGGAAATGGAGCAAAGTTGGCTTGGAAAGGGATTCAAGGAAGAATGAAGGTGAGAGAAGGCTGAGAAATCAAATCCAGGCGGATTCCCTCCCCCTTGAGTGGGCCAGTGTAAAGTGGATCTCTCTCTCTCTCTCTCTCTGTGAGTGGAGAGCCTCCTGGCTGCAGGTGGAAAAGGGCCAGCACGGAGTGGGACCCCCCACCCCTCCTCTTGCTCTGCAGGGGTCCAGGTCCCTCGGCTTGGGCCGCTGGCCCTTCTCTGGGGGACCTGGCTGCCCCACGGGAGTGCGGGGAGTCCCATGGGGTCCCAACAGCCCCCCTCCCGCCATTCACATCTCCCTTGAGCGCCCCCTGGCGGTGATGCCCGCAACGGCTGCTGGGGGTGGGCAGGTGAGCCAAGATGCTCCCCTAGGCGGCTCTCCGCTTGGGCTGGGGGGCTGCTGGAGGTGGGAGGCGTCTCTCAATCCTGGGGGGGGGGGCTTTTCTCAAACGGCTCCAGCCCCCTCCCCCACGGGCTCTTCAGAGCGGACAGAGGGCTCCGGCACACTCGTTCTTGCGCCGGATCGTCTCCCGGGCCTCGACTTCTCCCTTCGGAGCCGCCCCTCCAAGGCCAGGCGCGGGCGGGAAGAGGAGCACGTGTGCCGCGGCTGAAAGAGGCCGCTTTCCCCTTCGGGCCAAGCGGGAAGAGCAGCCAGAAGAATCCCTACCCGGCTCTGCTTAGCGTTGCAGTCGAAATCCTTTTATTTAAGGGCCAAGGCGCCTGTCCCCATGGTTCTTTCTGCGAGGAGGAGGAGGAGGAGGAGGGAGAAAAGGACTGTGAGGTCCCCGATGGTCTCTGAGCTTGGTGCTTTTGTTGCAGACGTTTCGTGACCCAACTAGGTAACATCATCAGTGCTAGGAGGGAGTGGGGTTTGCGAGGAGGCGGAGGCGGAGGAGGCTGCTTGCACAGGGAGCAGGTCTTGGAGGCTGCCTGGCGTCAGAAACGATTAAAAGCGCCATAAATGAGCTGGAGGTGAAAAGCCCTTTTCAGACAAAGCGTTCAAAGCGTTTCTGGCGTTCAGCCAGGCAGGACCACTCCCCCACGAGCCCAGCCAATGAAGACAGGGCCAATTACAGGCACGGCCCCCTCCCCACTCCCCCCAGCAGCCCCCTCCCCCAAGGGAAGCAGCCAGATGCCCCTTCTTGAGGGAGGGAGGGAGGGAGGGAGGGGCTCCTGGAAGGACTTCTGGCACGGGAGTCCCTCTCGGGCCATTTCAAGTCTTGTGGACTCCCAACTCCCACAATTCTCCAGCCAGCTAAGGTTGGACACCCCTGCCTTAAGGGGAGACGTCTTGATCAGCTTTGGAGACCTCCCACCCACCCTTCCACTAACGAAGGGTCTGTTTTGCGAGGGCTGCTCAGGACTTCAACTCCCAGAATTCTGAGCGTTGCTTAAATCTTGAAATTGCTCCAGTGGGGAAACGGGGCTCTTCGGTAACCCTTGAATGTGGCTGGGTGCAAATGGTGAATTACAACAGTGTGGCTCACATTTTCTCCCAGGCGGAAAACTTCTAAGCGGAAGCTGAGAAAAAAAGGACAGCGGTTTTGATCCCACCTGCACTGAGAAATGGTGCGGTTGCCTACAGGACCACCTGTACAGGTAGCTTAGAAAGGACGGGCTTTAAAAGAACTGGACTCACAATTAACCAATAACTTTAAAAATAAATACTTCGAAATGGCATTTGCAGAGGACCGGTAGCTGCAGTTCCACACAGTTTAATCATTTTGAGGTTTTATGTTTAAATCCTTGGTATTATTAGGGGGAAATAATTGATAGAGATACCAGAAAAAATGGAACTCTGTCATAAAAATGTTCTCCATTTGAAATATCATTTTAAAGTTTATTTACAATATTTTTAATTTCTACACCAAGAAGTCAAAAGGCTAAATCTAGAGAAGTGAAAATGAAGTACTATAGATTGTCCACAGGTTAGCAAGAGCTTTGCTTTATTTTTAATGTTACGATCCTTGAGAGCTTTTCATCAATATATATTTATTTTTTATTTTATTTATTAAATTTATTGGCTGTCCATCTTACCGCTGGGTAACTCTGGGCAGCTTACAATATTAAAAAGATAAAACAATATAAGTAAAATACTGCAAAAATATAAATATACAAAATACAATATACTGCACACATTTCAGTACAATATAAAGTTGTGATTTGGATCCACTCGGAGATCACAAGAGCAGGATCAGAAAATGTCTCCAGAAACCGTGTCACTTTCTCACGGTGTTCAATATTCATTATTCCAGCCATCGCTCAGAACTTTCATTGTTTCTTCAAATGCCTCAGTGATCATTTCTCCCAAGGGATTTGATGCGCCTCAAGGAATGCCCATCCTTGGTGTGCACGACTGGGAGACACGGGAGGATATTTCACAACTTGTCTTTTCATGCCTGTTGCTAAATTGACTCCCAGACACCAGAGTGGGATTAATTGTTCAAAGGGGTGTGTAAGTGGGCTTGGATCAGACAATCACTTCATCAATGCTCGCTATGGGAAAGAAAACACGGACATAAAATGGGTGCCAGCTTTGATTGCAAAGATCCCAACCAAAAACCAAGTTGTGTGTTCTGCCATTTGCAGAAAGTCATCCTTTTTTGTGCAACCTCTGACCAAGAGGCCAAATATATTTTCTTTCTTTCTTTCT
>JAEANM010016108.1:0-13385 GCA_017656035.1 Myanophis thanlyinensis
AGAATTGGAAAAATGAAAAAACACCTACGCAAGAGGAAGTAATTAAGAAATTTATGGATTGTGCAGAAATGAGTAAACAATAGGTCCAATCATAGCATTCCTCAGAGTTGGAACACTTGAAATAATTCTGCTTGCAATCAGTGTTAAGTTCCAAGTATGTGTGAGATGAGGAATTACATATTTGTTCCTACCTCAAACTCAAACTTGAATAATACATTTTATCTTTTTTTCCTGAAGCTTCTCATAGCAACAGACTTATATACCACTTTATAGTGCTTTACAGCCCTCTCTAAGTGGTTTTAC
Source organism: Myanophis thanlyinensis (assembly GCA_017656035.1). Taxonomy (NCBI): domain Eukaryota; kingdom Metazoa; phylum Chordata; class Lepidosauria; order Squamata; family Homalopsidae; genus Myanophis; species Myanophis thanlyinensis. Next base: position 304 of record JAEANM010016108.1, read on the forward strand.
GGAGTCAGCACATTGCCACCAACAATCTGGGCCTTCATTTTACCCACCTCGGAAGGATGGAAGGCTGAGTCAACCTTGAACCTGGTGGGATTTGAACTTGCAGACAGCAGAAGTACTACAGTACTGCAGTACTGCACTCTAACCACTGCGTCACTGAAACTCATGTGTAAATACAGATAGTCCTTGACTTACAACCACAATTGAGCCCTAAATTTCTGTTGTTAAGTGAGTTTTGCCCCATTTTATGCCTTTTGTTGCCACAGTTGTTAACTGAATCACTGCAGTTGATAAATTTAGTAACATGGTTGTTAAGTGTGTTAGGAATGTAAAACGAATAATTGTTGGGTAGACTATATAAACTAGGATTGTTACTTTAAGGATTGTTACTTTAAAGAATACTTACTTTACCTTTAAGTGCTGTAACTTTAAGGAAAGTGTGATTGGCTGAAGCTTCAATTAAGCAGCAATAAGAAGGAGCCAGAATCACTTGTGATTGTGGGTTACTGGATGTGGATTGTTGGTTACTGAATGCAGGGTGTTCCTCACTGAAAAAGAGCCTTGTGTTAACCAGCGTGTATACTGTGAGTTGCTACTGTTTGCATCAAACTGTATATTTGGTAATGGACTTTGAGTATTGGATTATCCCTGAACTGAACTGTTTGATGACTGACTGACTTGACTGTGAAAGAATTAGGACTGACTGATGGACTTTGCTAAACCTCTATTTCCAAGCAAGTAAAACCTATATTTTCCTACTCAGTGTCTCTGTATCTTGGTTTGTGTATTTTACCACATCAATCTCACAAGTTCTGCTGTGTGCTCGTTCTCCAAACGGAGGACCATCCTTAACAAAGTGAATCTGGTTTCCCCATTGACTTCACTTGTGAGAAGGTCTCAAAAGGTGATCACGTGATCTTGGGACACTGCAAGAATGAACCAGTTGCCAAGCATCTGAATTTTGATCACATGACCATGGGGATGCTACAAAGGTCGCAACTGAAAAACAGTGACAAGTCACATTTTTCAGTGCTGTTGTAACTTTGAACAGACACTAAATGAACTGCTGTAAGTGGAGGACTACCTGTAGCTACTTCAAAGTTGGCATTTCAAGAGGAGAATATTTCACACATACAGTATATAAACCTTGTGATTTACAGCTCATTCTATATTTCTTGTACAGTCTCAAATGTCTTTGTGACTTTTAAACTTTTAAATTATATGACCAAAATGAAAGAAAATGCAGCTGATTTCAATGAAGAAAGAAGTCATCCAGTTTGGACAATTCAGCTCTGCTTTAAAAGTATCTCCTGAACTTGGAAAGGTTACAGTTGCATGACAGGAATTTAGTAATTATCCTCTTAACCTACCTTCTACATTTTTTTGTGTATGAAAAAGAGTATGTTTTCCCAAGTCCAGAATTGAGTGACATGTTTCACCTGCATTTGAAGATGCTCAAGATGCTCAAATGTCTCTTTAAACACACCATAAGCTCTCATAGCAACTACAGTCACCCTCCGCTGGTTCATGAAGTAAGTTAATGGAACTGGTTGACTTGAGCTGATGACCGAATGTTCTCCAGAATTAATTAGAACAAAGATATCATCATGTGATCCATTGCCCATGGGCTGTAATATAGCCCGGTAGAAATATTTTCTTTTCAAAACATTTTCCCAATGTGGTCAAGAGATTAGAAACAAGCAAGGCAGTAATAAGGACCTTTAAGAAAAATAATAATATGTTCATGGTATCTGCATATGTCTACATTTTTCAAAGGAACACCTGCAAGTTTTTAGAACATTTTCTTCCCCAGAATAAGCAAAAAACTGCAAATTATGTAGAAGTTAGACAAAAGAAATCTCAATTGCATTAATTCCTTATACTTGAAAGATTGCAGATACACAACTATGTGGGTTTTTCTTTTTAACTTAAGAGACAGCAAATAGCATTGCACTTTTAATTCTTCTAATTCTGGCTTTTAATGGATACTTTCTCATGGAACACATACATCTGAAAAACTGTATACTAATAAATTTGTAATATTTCCTTCTAAAGTTAATTGTACTGTATAGATGATACCATCAGCCAAAGGAATTAAACCCTATTAAATGTAATAGTTACAATATTTTTGAAAAGTTTTAGTACTGGTGTTTATGTTTCTCTGTATACATGCATACACTGCATGTCATAAAGGGAGGTAAATATAATATCTGAGAAAATATTTTAAATAAATATATAAGGAAATATTAAAGATATAAAAATGTTTATGAGTCTGATATGCATTTTAAGACTGGCTGATATCAGAGAGGATATGAGAATATAATGCAGACACTAGAAGCGTTGGTTTTCTTTAAATTTTGGAGCCAGAATTTCTATAATAAACAAAAATATAACCAAGTAAAATGCTTGATCAGAATTATTCCTTTCTTTTTCTCTTACATTAATTGTGTTTACTGGGGGAGGGGAACAAGTACATAACACACTATGGAGAACCACACAGATTAATTTGAAGAAGAAATGCAATGGCTGTTAGCACATACGAACTAAACTCAAGAAGGGTTATATTACAATAGATGGGAGCTTAATCTGCCTTTATTCTCTTTGGTATAAGAAAGTAAGTATCAGGTTTTCAAGATTCTGTTACTATAGCCTATAATATATCAATATAGCAGAGTGCCAAAATTTGTGGTGGAATCCATTTTCCTCAGACGGCCTAACCTCAAATGGATGACATCAGTTTTGAAACCCTCACAGGCACGGCATGCTGCCTTCTCTTTCTCTTACAGCCTCATTAAATGGCTGCTAGTGGATTTTAAAGCATAGGTTAACATTATGTATGCATCACATTATATATTCAATGATCCTGTCGCATTTCTCGTGATCAAGGACTTGAAATACAAAGGGTATCATTCCAATCCTTCTAAACAAAATGCACACAGTGTGACTTTATGTTTTTAACAAGATGCACGTCAGAGCAAATGAACATTTGCTGGTTTTGTAAGTGTAATTTGTTGCAAGAAATTGGTATTTATTCTTCTTTAGGGGTCAATTAGTCAGAAACAACCAGATAGCAGATGTTTCATAGCACCAGCCATCTCGGCTAGAAGAGATTCGCTATGATTTTTTTTATTGACAATAATGCCTGTTGTTTACTGATCATACAACCCGAAGCTGTTTAAAGTCTGGATTTTAATTTGGCACTTTCTTTGACCTCTTACACAAAGCCCTACACAGAGTATTTTATGCTTCTTTCCTTCCTTCTCAATAATGAAGATATAAGCCAGATGAGAATAGAGTGGCTAAAAGTCTAAAAGCTTGTCTAATCATGAACAATATTTGCGACACAGAACTGCAGCTCTAATACTCTGGCTTTTCCTAATTATATTAAGACAGTTGAAGGGAGGGCTAAATTGTTTTAGGATTTAATGATAGTTTGAGTATCATCTGAATGATTGTGTCTGTATATATTTAAAATTACATGAAATTGTGTTTCTGTTAAGATTATATAATTCAGTAGTTGGTTCATGTCCAAATACCAACTTTAAAGCAATGTTCCAAGACAATAATAGTTTTCATGTTCAGCTTTCTGATTGCTAGGCTATCAGAATTATTCTAAAATCTGCATTATCTGTATTATAGCGATTATTATATTAGGTCAATTAAGAAAGAGAAGTTGTCTGCATACTTCTGAACTCTTTCAATTTCTTTGTTGGGCAAATGGGTAAATTAATTAAATGAAAAGGGTAAAAAAGTAAAAAAAAAGAGTGCATCATTAGATAACACATATAAATCTTCCATTTAATTAAAACTTCCTTTTATGATCCTGTAATCCCTTAATTATGGGTAGAGTCAGGGTGATTGGATGGAACTAAGTATTTACTGGCCGGATGCCCTTTTTGATGCCACAGAGTTCACAGCAGAATTTCTTTTATTTGTGTCCTATTAGAGAAACATCTGTCATTACCTAGGATTGAACTCTCAACCTCCTGAATGGGAGGTGAGCATCTTCACCACTAGGCCACCATGCTGCTCAAATCTTCCATTTAGTTAGTGCCTTAAAAATGGGATATGGGAGGAAATTGAGTGTTCAAATGAGGTTCAACCAAGAATACAGGTTTCTAAGTGATGAAGAAACAATTACAGATAGCCCTTGACTTAGAACCACGATTGATCCCAAAATTTCTGTTGCTAAGCGAGATAGTTGTTAACTGAGTTATTCCCTATTTTATGACTTTCACTTACAACCACAATGGAGCCACATTTCTGTTATTAAGTGAGAAAATTGTTAAGTGAATTTTGCCCCATTTATGACCTTTATTCCCACAGTTGTTAAGTGAATCACTGCAATTGTTAAGTAGGGCACAAAAAGTGATCACATCACCCTACAACACATCATAAATATGAGTCAGTTGCCTGTCTACATTTTGATCATGTGGCCAAGGGGATGCTGTAATGCAGTGTGAAAACCCATTTTTCCCCCAGTGCTGTTGTAACTTCGAACATTCACTAAATGAACTGTCGTAAATCAAGGACTTTCTATATATTTTCCGTATGTTTAAGGAAAACAAAATCTTAACAGTGGATTGGATATGCAGCCATGTGTAAGTGAAATATATTGTTTTTAGAGGCAAGAAAAAGTAGTAGAGGTAGACTGTCAAACTTAGTATGTTTATGCATGTGGGCAAACCCACAGATTATATATAACCTGTCTGAATATATCTGATATGTAGTGATGTTAGTTGCTGTTGCCCAGTTCTACTTCTCCAATATAAATGAAGCTGCAGATAGGCTGGACAAGTAATTGAAGTCAATAATGCATTGAAGAAGCTAACACATTGAACCTTAATCCAGACAAAAATAGGGTGTTATTATTCATCTTGTTCAGAACATAGTACCCTTCTCTTTAAATAGATCGATGTTATCGCCATCATGTCACGAATCAATTGCTACTAGCTGAGGCATGTCCGTCAATTGGAACTTCTCCAGTGACAAACATTTATTTTTTGGCAATGCAAAAAGTGAGAGAGTTATATTGCCACAAACAAAAAAACAAAAAACACCCCACCCGCTGCAGAATGCAAGTGTTAGATTAACAAATCAAACAAGAATATTTTGTTAATTATAAAATAATGTCAGCCTGGAAATACTGCCATCTATAAGTGCATTTATGGGTATCATTTGTTACACCAGTAAGACTTCTGTGTTTTGTATTGGAGATAGATTTTTGTCGCCCATATGACATTCTATATCAACAGATATTTTGCTAGGACTCTCAATTTAGCAGTTCTGCTTTTCTCCCTATCCACCGCACCAGACCATCCATAATCTTAAACAAAGAAGCAAATGGAATAGGTACAAAACCTGCAACACGTGAAATCTTTTATCTATCAGTTTCTCTCTGCTGTGGATTTTTCACAGGTTTTGAGGAAGCCATTTCACAGAGAACAAAGTGCCACTTTATTTCTGTTTTATTAGATAGCAAGGAATGTGTTGCTCTATTAAACATTAAAAAAATATATGAAAATTGGCTCTTTAGAATTAAGAGAAAGAAGCCTGTAAAAATAATAAATAGCTTTGTGTCCCTTGTGAGCTGTTACAGGAAGAATTATTTTCTTCATTTTCACAAGGGAGACATTTGGAATTATTTTATTAGGTTAGATATTGTTAAGTTGGGTGATAAGGAAGAAGATGACACATGGCTCTAACTTCTTGATTTATTAACAGCAATTCATAAAACAACATAACACTGGCAACTTTCTTCTGACAGCTCTCCCCTTTTGTACTAGAGCTGTCAGACAGCTCAGCCAATCATAAAACTGCATTTTCCCTCTCAACCGGCACTTCCTCGCCCACACACATTCAACAAATATTTAATCGCATTCTTTTCTGGTTGATCATACCTTGGTCATTTTCTGTTTAGATTACTGCAACTTATTCTGCACAGGACTGTCCTTGAAGGCCACCTGGAATTACAATTGGCTCACAATACAGTGGCAAATAATGTTGAGAATCCATAGGTTCACCCATACTACATTATACTACCTCAATGCTATACTGCATACCGTTTTTCCCCAGTGCAATTTAAGGTGCTGGTTATTACCATTAATAACAATAGCATTTAGACTTATATACCACTTCCCTGTGCTTTGTGGCGGGTGTACAGAGTCAGCATATTGGCCTCTGGGTCCTCATTCTACCGACCTCGGAAGGATAGAAAGCTCAGTCAGCCTTAAAACCCTAAATGGCATGGAATCATCATCTCCCCCCTGAGGACATCTGTCCATCCATCAGAGCACACAGGATGGACATGCCTTGAGTCCTTTCCCTTAAACATTTCCATCATATAAGTCCTTGGAAGCATGCCTTTTCTGTCGCAGGCCCTGCCCTATGGAATACTCTCTCTCTTGAGATATGAGATACACCTACCTTTCTATTCTTCTGGAGATCACTTAAAATTCAGTTCTTCCATCATGTGATGGGATAAGGAAAGGCCAGTGTGGCATGAGAATGTGGGCATATTAGGAAAGTGTATGGTTGTATTAGAGAAATATGGGTGCAGTGCCAGTTTTTTCTGATTTTAATTGTATTGTTGTTACCTTTACACAGGTAGTCCACAACTTACAACCACAATTGAGCCCAAAATTTATGTTGTTAAGTGAGAAATTTGTTACGCTTCTTGCTACATTTGCTGTTAAATTAGTAACCTGGTTGTTAAGTGAATCTGGCTTCCCCATTGACTTTGCTTGTCAGAAGGTTGCAGAATGGCCCCTTGACACTGCAACTGTCATAAATGTGAGTCAGTTGACAAGCATCTGAATATAAATCATGTGACCATGCGGATGCTACAACAGTCATATGTGTGAAAAATGGTCATGTCACTTTTTAAAGTGCTGTTGTAACTTTGAACGGTCACTAAATGAACCTTGATGGTGTAAGTCGAGGACTACCTGTACTGTTTTATATTGTTTTATTGATTGTAAGCAACTCACAGTTGTTTTTAGGATGGACAGCTATATAAATGTTTTAAATAAATAAATGACCAGACTAGAAACTAGTCTTAAAAGTCAATTTCCTTTTGAGCAATATAGTAATAACAATCTAGTTATTGAAAAATACAATCAAAGGCATTAAGATGTCCTACATAAGAACTATCACCCTTTAGCTCTAAAAATTGTTCACCCTAGTTTTCAAAGCCATCACTTGAATCAGATGAATAATACAAGCAACTATTATCTGAACTACTCTAAGTTTTCTTTTAAATCAAATCAAGCACAAAAAGGTCTAAGAATAAAAGATGATCAAACACAATATTTAAAAATGCTGTCATATATACAGAGCAGCTGTAACATGAAAAACTGAAATCCTGCAGAATGGCTTTGGGAATTTGTATTCATTACTCCATTATTTGTAAGTTATTTAGCTTGCGCTGAGCAGCAACATATGCTAATAAGTTAAAAACTTCATACATGTTAATTTGCAGGTGTCAACTTAAATTAAAAAAAACCAGAACTCCTCCACTGTACTACAGAAAGAAAAAAATGTACTGTATAAGCAAGCAGCTACTTGGACAGATGCTTCTATGCATCTGGAAAACTGGCTACAATGCCCCTTCGCTTGAGCAACATTATAAAAATACATTAGGATCATTGGTCAGATAAGTAGAAACCAGACCTCAGAAGGAAGTAGTTGTGGCAAACATCTCCGAAGAGACCCTCCCTAGTTTTTAGGGCTGTAAAAGGGGCAAGGAAGAAAAGGCTATGGAGGTTCTCAATCATAGTTGTCCCCGAGATGCATTTTTCCCAAAAGGTAACTAAACTGTCTTGGTTTTTTCTTTGAAAATTTTTCAGTTCTCATCCAAGAGATTGTAGAGGGCTATGAATTAAGGTTTGGATAGCATGTTATCTATGGTACAACGAAGTTAATGTTGATTTCAATAATCATTTTGCTAGACATACCATACTGAGTTTGGAATAAATATAAAACAAGGCTCTCTATGAAGTTGCCTCTTTGGGTGTCTCCCCAGGAAGCTTTTTAAAGAAAAGAAATGGTGGCAAAGCCAGGCTGGTGGACTTATAGGACTTATAGTAAAATAATATCTTTCAACACTGGTGACCTTAGAGCTTGAATGAGAAAGCTACATTTGCCATTGGTTTACAAACCAACAACTGAAAGAAAGATTTAAACTAGATAAAAAGAATTAGGGCTTTGATTTTGTAAAATGTGAATTGGAACTCTTACTCTGTGGTAATGATGAACATATTATTGCTAAGGTTTATAAAATGTTACTGAATCTGAATTTGGAAAGTGAACGTGTAAAACATTGTATGATTCAGTGGGCAAGGAACTTTGGATATAATGGGATGCTTGAACAATTGGAAAATATGTGGATAAAAGGTTTAAAATTCATACTAAACTATGGAGGCCGTGTGGAGTTGGATGGGTCAAAATAGGCTCCAGCTCAACCCAGCCAAGACTTAGTGGCTGTGGTTTCCTGCGCCCAGATTCAGCCAGCTTATTCCATTGCTGGCCGTGGGAGGAAAGATCTTGACCCTCATGGAGGGGGCCCGCAATCTGGGTGTCCTCCTGGATGTATGGCTGTCATTAGAAGACCAGATTGCAGCCACCTCCAGGGGAGCTTTTTATCAGGTCCAAAGGATCTCCCAGTTGTGGCCCTTTCTGGATCGGGGCGCTCTTTGTACAGTCACTTCTGCCCTCGTTATCTCTCACCTAGACTATGGCAATGCTCTCTACATGGGGCTCCCCTTGAAGAGCATCCGGAGGCTGCAGTTAGTGGAGAATGTGGCCACGCGAGTGATTCTGGGGGCTCCTTGGAGCTCCCATATTACACCCCTCCTCTGTGAGCTGCACTGGCTTCCTGTGGCCTTCCGGGTGCGATTCAAGGTGTTTGTTCTCACCTTTAAAGCACTCCATGGCTTGGGGCCCGGGTACTTATGGGATCGCCTGTTGCCACTGTCAGCCTCCTGCCCACCTGTGCGTTCCCACAGGGCAGGCCTCCTTGGGGTTCCATTGTCAGGACGATGTCATCTGGCAGCCCCGAGGGTCAGAGCCTTCTCTGTGGGGGCACCCTCCCTTTGGAACGAACTGCCCCTGGAGATCCGTACCATCACGGACCTACGGACCTTCCGGCACTAAAACCCTTTTTGTTCCAACAAGCCAGTCTGGCCTAGTATTATTGGTTGGGGTTTTTTAATTGGCTTTTAATTGGTTGGTAACTTTAAATTGTTTTATTTTTAACATTTCCATAATTTGGTTTTAATTGGCCACTGATTTAATTTATTTTTAACTGTATTTTAATTGTCATATTTTGCGTTTTTAGATGGCTGTGCACCGCCCTGAGTCCTTCGGGAGAGGGGGAGGTATAGAAATGCTGTAAATAAATAAATAAATAAATAAATAAGTCATAACATTGCATTTTTCTCAACTCTTTTTCCGATTAGTTAGAACTATGAAACCCCAATCTTAGTTGGTTGTATTTTTTTACGAGCGTGCCAAACTTCAATCCAGCAATAGCAACATATCCAATACTTTTACATCCGCCACCAGCATATTCTGAATCAAGGCTGACTGATTCTTCCAACACTTCAGAGAACGTATTCAGTAATACTCCAAGAAGTACCCCTTGGCTGTTTTAGTTTGGATTCCTCAAAGAAACCTGGCCCTTATCCATGTTTATAATTCTAAGATTCCTGACCCACCTCTCCTTTCCTCATTCTTTTATCTGAGATGCATGATTCCATCTCATAATTTCTGCTACACTGGTGCACTATAGTCACAATCTAACAATCTGACAAAGTCAAGAGAGAAGATTGCGCTGCGGTCTTGGCTTTTTGCTTCCAAATCACCTCTAGCTGTCTGTCATCAAAATGGACTCCAGTCCCAGTCCCATAACTAAACTGGAGACGGGGCTAGTTGTTGACCATATTTTGACTGCGCAATAGGAAATTCAGTGTGTTCACGCATGGTGCTATGTAATAATTTTGTTAGCGCGCCCACAATCCAGTCGTCGTGGTATTTATTCAGTAATGCATGATTAAAGAAAGCATGGCTGGGTGTAATTTATGAACTTGGTAATAGCCAGTAGCTGATGTTTGACTTCGAAGGTCACATCATCCTGTGCTATGGAGTTGCTTTCATACCAATTACTGTAGACTTGTTGATTGTTCATCCCTAGCCTTTAGAGCAGTGTGTGTCATCTGTGACAGATGGAGTCGAAATGGAAGCTGTTAGCATTGCAATAGAAGCTCTGTCTCCTTCATATGCATTCTGCATACTCTTGTATACAAAACACGCAGGCCTTGTATCAGTGGTGAAATTCAATTTTTCTTAACTACCGGTTCTGTGGGCGTGGCCACAGGATTAAACATCACCAAGCACAGAAGTAAACTTCACCAAAGTTACAATGTAATAAGGGGAGAGGCAATTTCTGTGAGCAAGGCAATAAAGATTAGGCTAGAAACAACTGCCTTATTTACAGGATTAACCCTGCAAAGTGGGGAAAAAAACCAAAAGGAGATTTCTTCTAATAACCGGTTCTATAGAACCGGTGCGAACTGGTTGAATTTCACCTCTGCCTTGTATCTCAACACCCCATCTACTTACTTTTCTAGCTTTGACCTATTTTGTGAACTTTGCTTCCTATAATGTTGTGAAGTAAGCACCCAGTTCACCAGGAGGGTGTCGAAAAGTCAAGCTGGCGTTGAAATTGTGTAGCGCCAAATGTCAACCACACATTCATAAGAAGCAACAAGTGGAAGCTTGTTAAAGAGAGATCGAACCTCGATGTAAGGAGAAATTTCCTGACAGAACCATTAATCAATAGAACAGCTTGTCTCCTGGAGGTACACATACACATTTCACTGCATTTCGTACTATATATGTCTGTGCATGTGATGAATAAAATTTGATTTGATTTGATTTGTGGGTGCTCCATTCATTTGTCAGGGATGGTATTAGGTCTCCTGCCTTGAGCAGAGTTGGATTAGAATAGGGGTCCCCAACCCCTCATCGACTGGCATTGGTCCATGGCATGCCAGAAACCTGGTATTTAATTTAATTTAATTTAATTTCAGGATTTATATACCGCCCCATCACCCAAGGGACCTTCCAACTGCCAAATCAGAGGAGGAGGAGGCGTGGGAGTTAGTGTCAAAAGCAAGACAACCTGAGAACTCCAAGCGAGAAGAGAGAATAGAGCTGGCAAAGAGAGAGACAGAGATGAAGTCTGGGTCATCCGTCAGCTCTCAGATAACAGCAGCCCTCAGGTCTGGAGGTGGTTGATGAAGAAGCGGTGGAACTGCTGGGTCCTGTACTTGATGCACGGCTGTGCAGAAGGCAGAGAAGAGGAGAACAGTGGAAATCTATGGGCTGATCCTGGGAAGGAAAAGCCACCACTGCTAGTGAGGCCCTACCCCAGCTCTGGGGATAAAAGGCAGGGGGCGGAGATGAATAGATGTAGCAGACAACTATTCATCTTCTGGCCAGCTGGACTTGTTAGCCTGCATTGAAACTTTTTGCCGGGGCTCCAGGCACTCCTAATAAATGCATCTTTTGAGTTCACTTCTGAGGGTTTGTCTTTATTTGGAGAGCTGGGTGAGAACACATGGCCACAGAAAGAAGTGAAGTGCCATCCACGGAATGCAGGCAGCACATAAAACCATGCCCCCTCTGGTTTCTGGAAAAACCTTTCTCCATGGAACCGGTCCCTGGTGCCCCAAAAATTGGGGGCCACTGGATTAGAACACCTCCAAGGTCCTTTCCATTCCCTGATTGTATGATTCTAATCAGTTAGCACAGGAAATAGTTCTCCCCGCCTCCCCTTTATATTTGTATGTGTATGCATGTGGGTGGGTGTACATGCACCAGAATGCAAAGCTGTCGTTTTCCTGTATGTCATTAGAATAAAAGCAAAGGATGTGGGCAGTTTTTTTTCCTCTGTGCCAGATTCTTACACTAAGGGCAGCTTTAGTGAAATTTGAGAAGGAAGTCAGATGAAGAACGGTTAAGAACCTGACAATCAAACAGCTAAGAGCCTGGAATAAAGACTTGGGATGCTTTATCAAGTGTCTCAAGGTTGGATTGCCTTAATAAAAGTGGGGTTTATCAGTTTATATAGAACAAATAGCAGCTTCATTTAAAAAACAACAACCTGTTGGTTGTCTTTCTCCATTGCAGTGTTCTCTTTGATGGGTAATTAAACGGAAGACAAAAATATATCACAACTGGTTTTGAATTATTTTCTTGCTGCATTTTGCACAGCTAAAAATATATCACAGTTGATTTTGAATTATTTTCTTGTTGCACTTTGCATAGCTGCTTAGAACCCCCCTTTTTCTTAAAGAGTGGTAACATACTTCTAAATGATACAAAAGCTCCCCCCATAAAAGACAATGTTGTGTCTTTTCTTCCCCAGATTAGCTGACCGCTTAACGAGGATTGTACCCCAGTCCTTGATTCGTAACTGACACATTTTACATGAAGAAAGGATTCCTGGTTCTGATAGCAGGACACCCAAGGGTTTTCCAGAGCCAAGAACATTTGACTCACTCACCATCATGTGAGTGCATATACACACACCTCTTTATCAAGTTCCAAAAATATAAAATAACTACCCATGATCATTCATGAAAGCACTGAAACACACATCGCTTCAGCTGAGAAGCAGAACCAGGGAATGGTTGCTAAAGCTGCTTCAAAATGATGAGGTATGATTTATAAAGACTATTTGTACTGCATAAGTGATAAATCTAAGGTATCTCATGAAATCCTAAATGAATGGGCCCTATGCCTATTGAACTCTATGGAACTTAGTATAGGATCATGCTGATGATAAAGGTTTTTGCAAGCACTCGGTACGTGTGTGTGTGTGTGCACGCACACACACACACACACACTGTATATATACATGTACATGTGATATGAACAATGGTATGCATGACTATATACTCTGTATATATGTTTGTGTGTGTATCCCTTCTCACCCCTATGGGTGGTATTGTCTTCCTCATTCTTATTTTTTTAATTAATTTTAATTTATTTATTAAGTTTTAAAAAACATATACAAAAAA